>VZTL01029717.1:0-13465 GCA_013400535.1 Scopus umbretta
TGCAGCATCCCTGTGGCATCCCTCTTGCTTCCCTCCCATGTTCCTGCCTCCTCTCTGCAGCATCTGCTCTGCATCATGTCAGTGTCCCTGTAACATCCCTCCTGCATCCCTGCAGCATCCCATATCCCTCCCCCATCCCTTCCACCAAACCCTTTGTAAGCTTCAAAAGGGCAGGGGGAGTTTCTCAAAAGTTGGTTAAATTTGGCACGATTTCTTTTGGGGATTGTCTGAGGGAGGGTTTGGTGCTGTGCTTGACACTGTTTGTGATATTTTCTGTGGCGCCTGCTCCTCTCTGCAGTGAGGAAATCACTCTTGTGCAGGTGTTGGTGTTCTCAGGCAACAGCTGCGGGGGGGCGGGCACGGAGACTGCTGCAGGCTGCATGGGCTCTCAGTGCTGGAGTGGGGAGCAGACACCTCCACTGCATTAAAAAGAAATGAAATCTGCCGTGTTGCTGTTCAAGATCAGTGATTAAACCTGCCACAGTACCCTTAACTCTGCCCACTGGTGTGCAGTAAATAAAGGGTCTTCACGGGACGTAGGCATCTTAAGGCTGAACAGAGAAAAATGACTGGGAGAGGATGACAAATGTGGACACAGGGCCCCATGTCCAGTAGCAGATGAGGAAATCTTGTCCTGGATGCAAAGTGCAGCTGTGGGGAATTTAGCCTCTCCCACCCATGAGCTGACTCCAAGCCCCAGTGCTGGGGGATGCTCCCAGTTCCCTGCCAGGGATGGCAGCTCAGGGGGATCAAGTCCTGAGGAGCTGTGAAAGGCGGTGGAGGAGCTGCAGCTGCAGTGCATAAACCCTCTACCCTATAAAAATTGGAGGGCTAATAGCAGGCCTCCTTCTTAGAAGAGAGTACTGGAGTGGGAAGCTGTTACCCTTCCTCCCCATTGGGCAGTCCCCAGCTTGTGGCAGTCCCTTTTCCAGTCTTCTAGTCCAGGTATGAAAATACTTTGTGTGGTTTGGGAGAGTTGTCACGATGTTGTGGGTTTCTGCTTTGCTTTCTCTCCTGTGGTTTGGTCTGTGCCCTGGCAGGCTGCTCCAAGTACTGTTTTTTTTGCATTAATATAGGTGTTTATGGCTATCTTTCTGTGCTTGGGAGTGACTGCAAGGGCTGGTTGCTTGATGGGAGCCCCATGGAGTCATGTATGGGGAACAAAGAACCTTTGCTTGATACATGGGCTGCAGCCCCAAGGGAGCAGCTATGCTGCAAACCACTGGTACCAGCTAAGTCATTGCACAGCTCTGCTAGAGGTGAGCCTGGGCTGGTGTGGGACTCCCGCATCCACTCCAACGTTTTGGTGAGCTCCTGGCATAGGTGGCAATGTCACCTTGATGCTGTTGCATTGGCCCTAGTAGGCAAAGCCATGATCTGTACTGTCAGCTTGGCCATGTGTGGGCTAAGGGTTGTGGGGACAGGGATGGGGAAGTGACCATGTGTACCTGGAGTCCTGGGAGGCAGGAGAGCACAGATGGGGCCCAGGGACCAGGTAGCTTAGGGCAGGGCTTCAGGTAGTGGGGCTGCCTCTTTCCATGTGGAGGCAGTGCTCTGGTTGATGGTTGGCTTCATCTCTGAAGCTGCAGACTGACTCTGTGGTGTTTACCTAAACAGCCCTCAGCTGGGGAGCAGATGACACTTGCTAAAAAATCATTTATTATTGCTTTCTGCTGCCTGGGCTGTAACCATAAGAAAATTGTGTAACTGCTCCCTGGGCCTGGTGTCTGTGTCCCCTCAGTAGTGTATCTGGTGGATAATGTGTGGCCCCTCTTCATCATACTTGTCTCTCTGGATCCTCCATGTCTGGAATTTCTTGAGGGAGGTGAGTATGGACCCCCTTACCCACACTGAGTACCTCTGCAGCAGCATGGTGGCCACCTCGACCTCAGTGTTGGGGGGCAGGTTTTGGAGGAGCTCACTGGGGAAAGGATGTGCCCTTGCCTAGAGAGCTATAAATCCCGGCAGCGAAGCTGAGACCAGGTGCTGTCGCTGTCTGTGCATGGGGTGGGTGCTCTGGACAAGGCTGTTCAGGTTGTTCAGGTTCTTCTCTCCATCAAAGGTGGAATGGGATGGAGTTCTGCCATTTGGAAATGGTTCTGGGTTGATGCTGAGAACAGGAGGTTAAAGATGTGTCTGAATGTGTGCCCTTGGTGAGTGGTGCTCTTGCTGCACAAAGCGCTTTTTGATGACTGTTTCCAAAGCAGATGGAGTATTTTTCTATCTGTAAGAGCCAAATTGAATAGGAATTGCTGGGGAGAATGATGAGAAGCAGCCGAATCTTTTATCACTGCAGTTCAGGCTTGTTTCCAGTGCTCAGCACAAAATGTTTAAAGAGCTGAAAAGGAGACTGTTAAACTGTCTCTAAGCAGCAACCATCAAGGCAGTGCCGGGCACCTAGGTCTGCCTAGCCCCATGCTGGGAAAAGGGGCAAGCAGGTGCTGCCAGATGCCAGTTTGTACGCTGGTAGCAGTGGGGGACTGGGCCTAGCCACATGAAGACAAGGATGAAAATGCCAATAGCCCCGGTGCATCTGTAGTGCAAGGGGAGAGTAGAGGCAGCAGGAGGCCAACGATTGTGCTAGGAGGAAAGCAAACATGGAGGGTGGCGCTACAGGTAGGCATTGACAGAACCGGGTCCAGGGCAGATCCCTGAGGTCAAGCTGAGCCTGTTCGCTTGCTTCTTCCACCCTTCCCCAGCCCAATCCCTGCCTGGGGCCGGGTGGCTGTGCCAGAGGCTGAGCCACCTGCGTCACTGCTGAGCTGGCCTGGCCCCAGCAGCCTTGCCAGGGGCCCCTGTTTGGAAACAGCGGCTCCATAGCAAACGTGGGCGGGTGTCCAACCATAACACAAAGTGCATTGCGACATGGTGTAGGGGATGCTGAGAGGCACTGTGGTATGTGAGGGCTTCTTCCTCTTGGAAAGCAGCCCCTAAGGAAGGGTCACAGGCACCAGCCACCCCATAGCATGCTCGAGCTTGGCCCTTTCTCCCTGCAAGCTGCTGCTGCTTTCTCAGCTCCTCGGCCCCTTTTCCCCTCTCGGCTGCCTTGCTGCCCCTTCCTTGGTGTGTTTCAGCTCTAGTTTTGGCTCTTTAGTTTTGAGGGTTGGGTATGGAAGATCAGCCAGCAGGGCTGGGGGTTGACTCCCCTGTCCATGGTGTCAGGCTGGGGGCTGCCACGTGGTGGCAGACGTGTGTGGGGTTGGATGGATGTGGCCATATCCTGGCCTGCCAGTGAGCGCTGGTGGCTGTGCCGGGGGAAAGGGATGCTTGGCACCTGTGGCTGCAGCTGTTCATGCAGAAAGGCATGATTGCAACAACCCCTTAGGAAATGGGATCTTGTGGTATTGCCAGGATGGTCGTATTGGTTCTTTGGAGCCCCTGCAAGCAGGTTGGGCAGAGCTGGGTGCTGCTGTGCTGCACCTAAACTATAGCTTTTCTAAATTAGTTCAGCTATGTATGCCTGCCTTTTGAACAAATTTGCCCTACCACTCTCAGGCCTGTCCTGGTGCTCAGGGTGCTGCCTGGAGCTCCCCTGGGAAACCGCTGCTTTTTCTGCCTTCCCTTTCGTCCCCAGCACCGGAGAGGACAGTAGTGCCAGTGCAGGGGCTGCTGGTCTGCGCTCTGCAGTGTGTGCTGGGCCTCTCCTCCTGTTCCCAGCAAATCCATGGGGAGAGCCTGGGGGAAGAGGCAGTTGTGGTATGGCTCATGGTGCCGAGAGGCAGGTCTTCTCCTGTGGCCATGGCATAAAAAAGAAAATTCAAACCCCCTAGGAAACAGCTCCACAGAATAGCTCCTTCCTCTCCCAGCACGTTCCAGCTGTCACATCTCTGCACCCTGCGCTGTTGTTGGTATCTCTGGTGTGTTTTTGAAGAGTAAGGGACGACGGGGCTCTGTGGTGAGAGGGGAGCAGGGCACTGGGGTACCAGGGTGAAGGAAGGGACAGCTGGCTGAAGATCTGGGGGTTTGCCCAGGGCTGCCAAGGCAGAAGCTGGTGCTCTGACAGCTGGACCCCACCAGCCCTGCTCTGTCATGCAGCTTTTCTTGAATGCCCACTGTCAAAGCCCGAGCCGGGAAGTCCTTTCTGCTCACAGCGCTTCTGTCATGCGATGGCTGTCGCAGCCAGGGCATGCTAGGTGACATGGAAACCTGCAAAGATCTTTTGCAAGCAGCTGTGAAAGCTTTTAATCTGATGTTGCTGACATAATATTGGGTGCTTGAAAAACTTTGTTTGATTGAGCAAACAGGTTTCTAATCCTCTGCGTAGGAAACTCCACTTTGCACTGAGGAACCTGACCTGGGGGATGAACTGGTCCAACCTGCCACTGAGGAGCTTTACTTTGAAAGTAAAATGCCAGTTTGATTATGTGGAAACATTGCCTACAGTGGAAGGATTAATGACTAATTGTGGTTTCATTAATTCTAATTCTAGTGCTTTCACTTTCAGCAGAGAGTTTGTCTAATGATAGCACCAAATAATCATATAGAGATCAGCACCATCTCCTGTGCTCTGCATGGGGCACACAACAGGTGCTCCTGATCTCTGCAACATCAGACCCTGCACTATGGGATGCCCAAGACAACTGCGAAGCAAAAGCTCAGGGATTTCAGTAGGGCAAAAGTTTCTTATGATTTGGGATGAGAAGTGTTCCTACAGAGGAAATAGTTTTGTGGCAATAAACACAGCTTTTATTCAACTGAAATCATCAGTATCAATCTCAAAAGAAGCAGAGTGACTATTGCACTCAGACTTAACATATCTTTACAGAATCTCTTGACATCACTTTAAATATATGAAATGTTTCAATTAGTTTAAGATATTTATATTTTGAAAGAAATCGGGAGAAAGCTAAAATCTAGGTGAAGTTTTTAAGTTTATAATAGTCCCCATAAATCTATAAATTAGTATAATTTTAAGCCTTTTTCAGAAAACTGACATTAACACTGAAGAGCCTTGCAAACTTCAGTTCCTGGTAGTCTTCGTTTTCTGTTGGTTGTGTAGTATTTGTATAAAATACTGCAGTGTTTTAAAAAAATATATTTTCCTCAACACCTGCATTGTTAGCAGTTTCCCCACAGTATGAAAATAGTTGTGGTAACAGTGCAAAGATTTGCCTCACGACAAGAGAAAATGCTAAACATAATTTATTAAAGAAACATTTTTCTAGTACTTGTAAACATTTTTCCTTCATCAGTGGACAAACAGGCCTGTGAAGACAGACTGCATCTGTTATGTCAATGCACTTTTCTTGTGTTCAGATGTGGGAAGTACACCCCGTACATGCCCTGTTGAACCTGGTATAGATGCGACTTTCTTCTTAAGCAAAAGACAATCTGGTGGGAAAAGAACAATGTTGATGGCAAAACAAGCAAGTCTGCATTTTGCCCTTAATTAGATGCCCCCAAACCACACTGCCAGAAGGGACTCTAAATAAGATGCTTGCCTAAAGCTGCATAGGCAGACACTAGCACAGCCCCCAGCTTCGAATCTGAGGTTTTTCCGCTTCTCAATCTTGCTGACCGTAATTTTCACTCCTGAGCCTCAGTAATGCATATTCTCTGTGGATTTAGCTGTTTTCTTCTAGCTGGTGCAAAGAAAACACAGCTGCTTTTGCAACAGTGCTATTAAGGTGCTGTTCCCCACCAAACTGGCACCAGAGATCAGAAGAGGACCTGCTCTGCTCTTTCCAACGGTATGCAGCTGAAGTATGGCCCTGCAAGGCTGCTACAGTCTGTATGTTAAGAGCATTGACTACAAAATTCTGGATGTGGTTCGGGCAGGTTATTAAAAATCATGTGTTCTGCAGTCCCTTATCTGTAACCTGACAATTCTTCAGGCATTTGAACAGAGAAGAGGTTTAAGAAATCCTGTGGGAGACCCCTTAATTCAACCTGCTTGTCATCTTGGTGTTTGCTTTACCTTTGGTTTTATATTTTTCTCTCTGCAAAGGTCTCCATCTCATTCATGATCCACTGTTTCCTTTCCTAGAAATCTACTTAGCTGACTATAAATGCCATTCCCTATCCTCCTGCGCACGAGTCCTTGAAAGAGTTGGCAGTAACTGATGGAGGATTTGGCATGCTGTTTGCTGTTACCCTGCGTGTCAGGTACTACTTCCATTGGGTGTCTCATGGATGTGCCTGAATGTCCCTCCTGCCACTCCCCAGATGCCTGGGCACTGCTGTAGTCAAGTTAGAGGTAGGACAGCAAAGGGGACACCTACCAGGAAGCACAACAAGATGAGGAGAATGAAGCCAAGCAGGGCGAAAATGCAGATGAGGATAATGGCCCAGAACTGAAGCTCTGCAAAGGTAAAATAAGGACAAATCAGTTTTTTTTGATTCCTGGACATGGGACAGAGAAGGACATCTTGCCCTGACAAAGTTCTAAAGTATGGTACAGAGCATATGTGAGGCAAAATTGCTGAAAGGCAGCACCTGGCTTTCCTCAGCTGCAGGACAAATGTGTGTCAGCAATGTGAGGATGGGTGGGATGTACAGAAACTTTGGTAAAATGGAGTGAGGGTCTGAGGATCTACAATTTTAAATGCCACTTCAGCATCAGAGCCCTCAAATGGTTTCAGGTACGTTCAGAGAGACAAAGCTCTCTTAGCTGCTGGCTGGACTCTCTTGGGGAAGGGCACAGGGCTAAGGGTATCGGCAAAATCTGTAGTTACTTTTGCCAGCATGTTTGTGGTGCATGGAAAGGCAACAGTTCAGAGTATTTTTTTTTTTTTCTCCTGTTTACTGTTTGTTCTGGGGTTGTAGCTATGCTTACCACACTGTATCTGGGTTTTTTTTTTAAATGCTGCAGTTATCAAAATTCATTGGTGCCAGAGCTCCAAACCAGCTTCCCGAAGTGCATCGCTTTTGCCTGTCCTTCACTTCCATTTTCCTCAGGCTGGCTGGCTCTCATGGTACCTGCTGTTTGCTGCCAGCCTCCCGAGAGCCCTAGATTTCTGGGCTCTTGCAGAGGTCTAGTCTCCATTTCAAGGTATGTGATGCTAATTTAATGTCATTCAAGTATTCAGTGGCTGTAGGGTGAATCCCTCCTAAAAAGCACTTACCGGATCTTTCGGACTCCTGTTCATTTGTTTTGAGTGGAGAGTAACCTAGAAATAAAGGGTGGGACAGGTGAGAAACAGAGCACTCTAGAGATGATTAAAGCAAAACTAGGAAACATTCCCACAAAGTCATCTCAGGAGCTCTCACCTTCAACAATCAGACTCTGATCTTCCAGCTCATAGCTGGGGCCCAGCTTGGTGAACCCATGCGTCAGGCGTTTCAGCTCCTCATACACCTCTTGCTTTTGTAAAGTCTTTGAGAAGGGGTCTGATGTAAGTTTGCAGATGGAGGCAACACTTGTGTAAGCTTTCCCATGGACAGGCCTGGAAGATGAGAGCCAGTCATCATTCATGGACAACAGAAAAAGAAGTGGAGCTGAGTAGAGGCAGGGAGAAGGATTCAGAATCAGGCTCAGGTTTGCAGATGTCTACGCAATATTTTATTAGCACGGGATCAGTTTTTGCAGTTTATGCTAGATGAGACAGGAACTCATGCAGCCTTGTGAAATCCACCCACTGACTTAATCCCAGGCAAGGCAATTCTAAAGGGTAAATCAGCTCAGCATTTTTTGTTCCTCCAAAGAGGTGTTGGAGAAGACACACAGAGCAGATTTTGTTCTCAGGCTGGCAGTTCTGATGATTGTTTTGCTAATATGTTTCAGTAAAGTTTTAGCTTATTTGAATAAGCTAAATGAGAGAATGGACGTATTTGTTTTACTCTGGAATTGTTTATGTGTGAAAATAGCTTCACTAGCATGGAAACAAAACCACCTCTCATTTGGACAGAAACCTTTTGCGGTAAAGGCAAAACTGACTGAGAGTGAATGAAGGTGCCTCCTATGTGTCATCAGGAGCACAAAGATTGGCAAGGAGGCATGAGCACCATGCTGTGGCTCTGAATGCTTTTTCTGCTAACTGCTCTTTGGGGACCGAAGAAAAAACACTTCTGAAGCAGGACATACCGAAAGCTTTCAGCAGTACAACCAGCAAAGTAGTCCTTCAGGCTGCTAGTTCTGAATAAATCAAGCTGATGGGAAGAAACAGAACAATTGAGGATAACTGAATAAATTTTATACAGCTTTAATTTGGACAAGGAAGTCAAGCTATTGCTTAGTTTTACCTCTCTCTCAATTTTCTCTTTGTTCACTTGGTATATCTGTGACCTGGAGTCCTGCAGTTCTGGAGAGTAGGGAAGGTTGGAGATTATGAAGCTTAATCTGAAGTTTTCTTTCCCAGACTTGAGGGGCGTTTTGTAAGTTGCTGCCTCAATTGCTAGTTCCAAGCCTGGAAATTGAGAGGAAAAGTCATTATAAATTCTAGCAGAGAGAAACAGGCTCTTCTACCAAGCAGCATTGATCTGCAGACTCTTAGCTGGGAAAACTTTAAGAAGTCTTAACAGATTAACAGAACTTGATTTGTCTCTGACAGCAAATTCCCAATCTACTCTTTGAATCGCTCCTTCAGCAATGCACTAGGCCCCTCATTTCTTTGGGAAGTTGTACATTTGAAAAAAGCTAAAAAGTCTGTTTATCTCTAAATGCTTGAAGTTATGGTGAGTAGTTACCACTTCATTTTCTTATTATTTAATGTTGAGTAACACCTTAAGCTGTTGAGGACTACAGGGCTACAGTGAGCCAGACTGAATGTGGCAAAGGACTGGCCCAACTCTGACCTGAGTTCAACTCGGAAACATAGATATATTTCCACACCCTCCCCCACTACCCCCGACAGACCAGAAGTTGGGAAATTCCGAGTATGCCACAGCAAAGTGGGTTGATCTGGGTGGAAACTGGGCAGCTGTGATTTGAGCTCTACATACTGTCTACTGAGAATCCTTGCAGCCGGTAACTGCTTCCCAGCCATAATCCAGTTGCATTCGAAGTCCCATCCTGAAAGGCCCTTTCAACCACAACCCTGTTGATGCTGGGCTCTGGCTGGAAGAAGCACATGCAGTCAACCACTATGGATCCAGTCCTGTGGACAGAGAAGCAGAGGTTCTGAGATAAATAGGCTGATGATCATAAAACTTCCTCATGTGGGAAAGGGTTTCCTAGAGTGTTCCTGCTATTCTGAGTGTTAAGTGTTTTAAGCTAATGTGGTGCTATTGAGAGTTGTGGAACAAGAAGTTCTTTGGGCTTTTCCTTCACCCAGGGACAGCAAAGCAATACTACTACCTCCTCTCTCTGCAAACTTAGGTTATACTGCATGCATACAATGAATGATCAGCACTCTTTTTTTAAAAGCTTTTACCCTGTGTGAGGGTCCCTTGTCCAAGCCTCTTCCTATCTAGAGTAGGACACTACAGCTATACGTGAAGCCTGCTTTCAAAACCTGGTGGAGTCCAAGTTGGGAAGAGGAGGGCAAAGGTTGCAGGGTCACCATTTGGTCCTCATTAAGAGGTAAGATGGTAATTACTGGTATATTCAGAGACCTAAGGGTGCCTTACAGAAATCCTGAGTCAGAAAAATGTCGGTCCATACCAAGTCAGGAAAAATTCAAACTGATGAATTCTGGGAAGCCTGGAAATGGCTTCTTAGGGTATGAACCAAATAATTTCCAACATGAGAATGGAGGTGAGAAATTCTGAAGAGGACAATGGCACTTGGCCATTGAGGAATGGTGCCAGGGTGTGGCAGGTTTTCAAACAAAATCAGATTGTATCACAGACCTCAGCCTTGTGATACTGCAGTTCAGGAACTGGTCTCGCAGGTTGCTCTGACGGTATAGTTGATTCATCTGAAATAAAAATGTCATGTTAAATATTAATGAGTTCTGGGCCTCATGGTAGATGCTTTAGGGCAGCAGAAGGGTCTCTAACTTTGGAGAAACACCAGAGGGTTTTTGGTTAGTTGGGTTTCATGGGAGCTGGTTTTTTACTTCAGAATGTGCCTTCTGGTAATGGAGTCTGCCTTCTAGCTTGGCAAGCCTTTGTGTCTTATCTGAGCAAGCTGCCAGTGTTAACGGCACAATCTGCTGACTGACAGCTGTCATCTTGTTTTCATTTCACAGACAGCACAGGCTCAGAACTCAAAGTATGGGAAGTTATGGCTTCATCTAAGAGCAAAACCTACTTAATTACGGCTTTATCTGGTTGATATGTAGGCAGATTTGTGCTGAAGAGAATGTGTTGGATTCTCAGCAATGAATTATATATGTGGTGACCTCTGAGCTGGCATCTCTTCTAGAGATGGGACTGAAATACTGAGTGAGCATGGGTTTAACAGATGACCTAAACCTCTTGCACTTTGTAGTACAAAAGTGGAGCTAACGCTTAAGACCACATGTAACATAACAAAATTGAAAGTGATTCAAACACTAATCTCACTTTTAGATTCTAGAAAATTTTGTTCCAAGATATTGATTTTTTTTTTAATTAAAAATTAAATCTATGGCAGTTGCTGCAAAAATTGACCACTGCAGACATGATGGCATTTGAGCTGCAGCTCCTTACCTTGTTACTGATGCTTTCCACTGCTGCTTTGTATTCTGGAGACTGAGAGTCTGGGTTAGTTAGATTTTCATTGACTATTTTAAAACTTAATCTGTAGCCCAATTTGGCTGGCGCTTCAGTCAAGACAGGCTCTCTGGTGATAGCTGTGTCTGTGAGGGGGAAACCTAAATGAAAAAGGTAGAGTGTATTTATTTTTACATTAGATCTATCCATACCACAAAAGCAACAGAGGTATGTCCCTGTTTAGATTACATAATATAACAATGAAATTCTCCAGGAGTTTGTATGATTTAAGGGATGGAAATGCTTCTAGAATGGCAGTGTCATGCTAGATTGGTTTTGTCATAGTGTCAAAACCTACAGAATACCAACAAACCAAAGGTGAAGTTCATTAATGTTCAAGTTCCAGTGGAGTGGAAGAATGAGGAGTGATTTCCAAGTGATCCCAAAAATCATATTTTGATACTGTTCATGGATGCTTACCATTGATGTACAGGCTGTTCTTCTCCAGGCTGTAGTGCCCTAGTTTGGTGACACCATTTGTCATGGTGCTCAGCTCATGATAAACCTTTTCTCTGTCAAACCTGGCAAGGCTGACATTGTTTTCATAGCTGCAGATGGCATCTACACCTGTGTCATCCCTGTCTCTCCCAGACCTAAGTAAAAATGTCAGACACATTCTTTAGGACACTGATACTTACAGAACACCCTGTGTAATTTGTATGACTAAGAACAACAGGCACTGAATGCTATCAGTTTGGACTCCTACATCTTTCAGCAGATTCTCAATGACATTTAGATACAAAAATAATTTTAGCAGCAAGAAAATCATAAACAGACAGGGAGGTGTCACTGGCTTCTGTTTTCCGGTATCAGAACAGCTATGATAACTTAAGCAAATTTAGGGTGTATAAGAGAAGACAAAGAAATGGTCAATTTCACTTTCAGGAGTCTTACCTAAATCTTACCACTTTACATCCTGTGTAGGCAGAGCTTATGCTGCTTCTTTTGAAAAGAGGGTCAATCTGTCAAGGAAAAAAAAAAAAGTACAACTAAGAACTTGAAAGCATGTCCTGAGTTTATTGCAGGCAGATTAAGATCACCACCATAACATGAAATGGGCAAAACCAGAGCCAGACTTACATAATGGTTAATAACTTTCACTGTGGAAATGAATTTGCGGGAAGTTGGTGCATCCAGATCTGCGGTGTACTGGAGGTTGGTCAAGGTGAAATTAAGTGTAAAATGCCTGGATGTTGGCCTTTGTGCAGTAGTTATGCTCAGAGCTATAATCAAAGGGGAGAAGGATTATGATCTTACTATATAAAAAGCTATCTTCACTTTCAAAGACATTCCTAATCCTAGCACACTTCAAGGCTAATCTGAAGAATCTCTTCCCCTCTTATTTTTGAGTGCACCACTCTGATGATAGCTTTCCCTGAAATAAGTTTGGCAAAACACTTACGTGATCTCTCAAGTGGTTCGTTGTAACCTGGAAAGGAAATGCAAGAGAAATGTTATGCAAGGTAACTATACAGTTAAGAGAATGAAAGAGAAGAGGGGATGATTAAATGGATGACTTGGGAATGAATCATCAGAACCAGTCCCCAAGGGTGTGAAACTATTAAACAACCTACTGCTTAAGCAGAACAAAGTGCTTTTA
Organism: Scopus umbretta; assembly: GCA_013400535.1. Classification (NCBI taxonomy): domain Eukaryota; kingdom Metazoa; phylum Chordata; class Aves; order Pelecaniformes; family Scopidae; genus Scopus; species Scopus umbretta. The sequence continues at coordinate 12,176 of VZTL01029717.1, forward strand.
TAATAGTGAAGACTACAATGAGTAAATACATGTGCCACTGCTTAAAAATACTGATGGGATAGAAATAGGGTGAAATGTTCATATGCAGGTGAGTGACTGAGGTCAAGACTAAAGTCACTCTTCAATGTAATATAGAAATTAAAATCTTCAAAAATGTCTATGTGAAAATCTTCTTGGAAGCATACTCTTCATCTTAAACACATAAGCTGTGCAGTAAGCTCCAGTGGGACCACCTTTTCCTTAAGGTCACTTTTTCTTTTTAACATTGACATGATCCCTAAGGTAGCCCCAAACTGCTCTGGTGCCTGAAGGAATGAGAAAATCAAGCACTTACCATTGACATAGAGGCTCTTGTTGTCCAGGTTATAAATTCCTAACTTGGTGATGCCATTTGTCATGCTCCTTAGTTCCTGGTAAACCTTAGCTCGGTCAAACCTGGGCACTTGGGAGCCATTTCCATAGTTGCAGATGGTGTCTACTCCTGTGTTATCCCTATTCCTCATTGACCTGAGGAATAGAATATCATGAAGATTCTGTCAGTTATTCCAAAAATCTGGCTTTTTTTTCCTGATGTGATTAAAAAAAAAAAACCCCAAACAACTAAAATTTGTCCACAGTTCTCAGAGATAACTGCAGAAATTACTGCGATACGGTATTACAAAGAAAGACTTTGTAAGATAAGGACCATACAAAAGTGCATAGAAGCTTTATCATAATGATTCTGACTTCTTGAAAAAGGAACTGTTATTAGTTATTTGTCAGTCAAACATAAGGAAATCCAGTTGCTAAAGTTCAGAGTTAATCTTTCAGCTATATTGCCTACCTGAATTCTATTACTTTGCAGCCAGTGAAATAGGGGCCAATGCTGCTCTTCTGAAGCAGGGGGTCAATCTGACAAGGAAAGGTCTTTGTGAGTATGGGAAACACAAAATATTGGGTGATTTCCATGAAAAGCAATGTGACTTCAGCTTACATAATGTTGCATTATTTTCTTAGTAGAATTGAATTTAGCAGAATTTGGTGTCCCTAGGTCTGTTGTGAACCTGAGGTTGATTATTGTGAAGTTCAGTATGAATTGCTCTATTATTGGTCCTGGGCTTTGTGGAGTGGTTGGTTTCATCACTAGAAGAGAGAATAAAAATTACACAGATAAAATAAGAACAGGATCTTCACTAGACACAGTATCGTTACTGTATTTCTTTGCTTAGAGCAGAAAAACATATGAACATGATCACATACTTCAGATACTTTGCAATCTTATAAGCATTGCCAAATGGGGGGGGGGGGGGA
>VZTL01029721.1:0-16160 GCA_013400535.1 Scopus umbretta
GAATTGTTTTAAGATACTCTTTGCTTGCTTACGTACAAGCCCTTTTTTTTGGATTTAAATTTTATTGGCAGTTTAACTTTTTTCCCCTTGCCTGACCTTTCTTCCCAGGTCTCTCCATCTGCTTTGGTTAATGTGATAGCTGTTTTCTCCTGTCTTATAGTTCTCCTAAAAAGCCTTGGTGGGGTTAAGTCTGTACTTGCCAAAATCAATCTGTACGATTTACTCAGTTGTTCTATTTTTAGATCGCTTCCTGCTCTGTGGGAAATGCAACAAGCAGAACCCTCATTTCTGTGCAGAATCATAAATTCTGTAACATTTCCAGTGCATATGCTCCAAGTCAGGCAGAATGGGGAGTTTTACCTTTGCCTGCTAGATCCAAGCTGAAAGCTGGGCTCGGCAGGACAGACATATGCTTTCCTTATTTCCCCCAGCCACCTTTGGGCATAGGTGTCAGATGAATACAACCTGCTTCAGAGTCTGAGAAGTGTGGGGACTTAGTTGTTTTCTGAGCACTTCCTTCAGAACTGAGGCTACCTTTGAGAGATGTTTTAGGGTTTTTCTTTTTGATCCTGGGAGGGCTAGAAATTATCAATATGTGGAAGGCATTGCAAATTTTGACAGGGGAAAACTGAAATGCCCTGAAGACTTGAGCAGTAACGGGACATGATCTGCACAGAAACTTGAACAAAGTGTTTAACGTGGTTAGATACTTGTAGGTCTCTTCAAATCTGGATCTACCTGTAAATTAATGTCTTAAGTAGTTTGTGGTGATGAATAGGAGCATGGATAAAATTCCCATGCATTGAGTGGTTTTCTCCATGACTTACTGAATACTGCTAAAATTCTCAGGAAACGGACTTTGCTCTTTGTTATGTAGCACTTAGCACAGGAAATCATGGTCTTGGCTAGAGTTTCATGGCAGTACCACAGAATAAATACAGAATAATAACTCTCAACCAAAGAAGCATTGTACTAGATGCTTTCCAGACCACTGGAGAAAGTGATATCCCAGAAGGAAGCAGAGAAATTCTGGTGATTCCAGTAGGAGCCATTTCTTGCCAATGCCATTGAGAACTGCAGACTTACAGCTCCTTTCTTATAGCTCCTTTGAATCAAGCTGCATAAATACAGTTATAATTTGCATTAATGGGAACTGCTTATGGCCAAGCACCTGTAAAACTGTTATTTTTTGGTTCTTGTCATGGTCAATGAAATGAATGCTTCCAGAGTATTCATCAGTCTTAAACCTCTGAGCTATAAGAAGTTGTTTGAAAGGGCCCAACTAATACTCATTGCTGTGAAACTGTTCACAAATTTGGGCACTAGCTTAATCTATTGGAGAACTGGGTTTGGTTTTCTCAGCCAGTGTTGTCCTTAGGGAATAATACAGCGCGTGATTCAGATCCTGAATTCTAAAATACGATGTGGTTCTCAATTACCATACAACTTATTGGGAAAGGAATCCCTGGAAACCTGTGCCGTGAAAAAGTACACTATGTAGTTTTATATTTCAAGCACTCGTGAAAATGTTGTCTGAGTATCTGACAGCATGAATTCACAACTGGAGATATGTGTTTTTATGGTGTCACTAGACACTGTAACAATTAGTAACAATCCAGCCTATGTAGATGATAATAATTTGAAATAGGGTTCTAGGTTTGTTTTTGATGGTATTGTAGCAATAAATCTTTTTTTGGCACCTGCCTGCTTCTAGTTAGACTGGTTCTAGACCTTTGTTTCCTTCTCTTCCATACAGGTAACCAAAGGTAGAATGAGAGTAATGCTTGCTAGCAGCAGAAGGTAATTCTGTGATTTCTCAAGAGTAAGGTTGGTTTAGTGCTCCATCTGACATTCTGCCTATGGCTAATCTATAAAACACGTTCAAAGAGAATCAGCAATGTTTTGGTGAGTTTTTCTCCCATTTTCTTTTCGATTGATTATTTCATTTGGAAGATAGCTCTATAACTTAAATGCAGTTTGTTTTCTGACTGTGCTGCTTCATGATCCTGTTTCAGTTTAGAATCTGATTAGAAAGAAGAGCTGTATTTTCCTCGGTCTTGCTGTGTTAATTTAAGCAACTCTTTAAAGAAGCGGTTCCATAGCACAGAAAGGATTGGACTTTTTTGGTGGAAGGGTGAATGAGCAAACCTGAAGTTATCTGCAATAATAATTGTGATCAATTTCTGTGCCTGCTAAAATGACAGAGGTTAGATAAGCATTGGGTTCTGCCACAAATTGAGGCTTAGCAACAAGGCTTAGTAATGTGTCTGTCTGTCTCTCACAGAATTTGATACACGTCAGGCTCTTGCATAATCTTTTCCTTGAATAAATAGGGTACTTCAAAATGTGCCAGAGAGAATAGGCACTCTGCACACAGGCAGAGTGATAGACTTGATGATTTATCAGCCTCTTTCGATTGCTGGTTTCATTAGACTATGATTTGCCCTATATATACATAGATTTACTGTCAAAATAAGCCACTATAATATGCTGGCCCAAGAAAAATGACTTACAAGAGAAGGAACCCTTTTATATCTGTCTGCATTTCAACAAATATAATTACAAAATACTATTTGTTTTTGCAGCTTTTTTTTGTTTTCCAGCTATTAGACTGTATTTCTACTTAAAATATTAAAATATTTTCTTCCTTTTTGAACAATAATTCTGCTTTTAAATTTCCATTGTTGTAATTTACATGCAGTTAAATTTGAGCGACTTAACAATATCTCTGCACAAAAGCTGTTTGTGTTCCCTGCTCCTTAAAAGGAAACTGTCAAACTAGATTGAAACTGTTTTCTTACATATAACAATACTTCCAGTTCACTTTTAACACATGCTTAGTTTTAAACAAGTTTCTGTTTGCAGATGTCACAATGCTTCAGTCCTGCGAAACAGTGTTTTGCTAGCTACAAAGTCCACTGAAGATAGGTTGCTTAAGGCCTTTTTCACTCCACAAGTCACGTTCCTTTTTGTAAGCCTCATTGCAGATCAATTCATTCAAGTGACACAGTAACAAACCTCCAGCTCCTAATTATAGTTCTATCAGCCGAAGGGGTGATTTTTGAGAAGAGTAGGATGCAAGTGATGGACCCTATTATGTGCAGAGCCACCATCATGAGCTTTTATGTTTGTGCAAATGTAGTGTTTGTATATTTGTGTATGTGCTCATATCCGCACGTAGAAAGGGATCAGTTGCGTTTTCTGGTTTTTAAAAAATACAGGGCTCCAACATGAATCAAAATTTATGGATGAAGTTCATTTGCATTAGATTTAATTTTTGTTCATTTACCTACAATTATCATTGCAATTTCCTGAAAATTACAGTTTAGTCAAGAGGGACTTCAGGATGAATAATAAAGGGGTGAATGAATGCAGCATGTATGTTGCAGTTCCAGCCATCTGCTGTATGTTTATTCTGGGAGTTTCTACTCCGATTGAATCAGTACTGGCAACTTTGTGATCCCAATACAGTCTCTGACTGCAGAAGTACAGAGAGAAATTCCACTTTTACATATTTCTATGCTTTTTGGGGTTAGGTAGCTTTGGTGTCAGGTGGTATACCAGTCTGAGCTCCAAAGTTACCCTGTGTGCATTCTGTCTGTCTTTTAGTGTGGGCATTTTCTTTTAAATGAGCTTTTCAGATTTCAGTGACGATTCATCTCTTTGGGAAGATTTAACAGTGGGCTACTGTTAAAAAGAAAAAGAAATCTCCTGATATAATAGAGGAGAAACAGGCTTTGCTGAACACTCTGCTTGTGGCAAGGCATACGACGAAACTGCTATCTGTTCTGGTCCTCCTGATTTTTTTTGGAGGAAAGGTCTTGTAACCAAAGAAAATATGGAATTGCTTATGAATGCCATCTTTACTGTAATAATGGCATGTATTTTTACAAGGAATAATTGCTAGGGTGTGCTTCTGTCAGCAATATCATGTCCACAGATTCTTTTATTGCTCTGCTAGGGGTTTTGCAGGAACTGAACATGCACATCGCAGTTGAGGTGAAAGTCTCGTTTCCTGCAAGCAGCTTCTATCCTTAAAGGGGGGAGGAAGAAGCAATTCAGTCATAATAGCATTTTCCTTAGGGGTACAGGGGAAGTCCCTCCAAACCAGGAAGCCTATAAATAAGCCTAAAGACTGTAAGTATTGAGCATTTCAACTCAGAGCCAAAAAGTATGTAATTATGTTTTGGATTGTGAGCTCATCTCTGAAATTTGTTGTGTAGCTGCTGTGTACTTAGAAGTTGGTTATTTTCCTGTCACAGTCATTGAGAATTGTGCTTTTTAATTTTTTTTTTTTTTTGTCTAGCAAATGTTTAGATGCAACACAAACACAATGAAGCTGACTTCACAAATCACAATAGTGTGGGATTTTGGTATTGATTACTGTTATGGCTTTCCCAGTTTTATGTTGCATAGAATTTACTCATTTCTTCTCGTGAGAGCTTTTCTTTTCTCCCAAATTACTGGTATTTTCTTAATGTATTTAAATGCTTTCAAAGTCACATAATAGAATTCTATTATAATAGAAAATTATTATGTTTGTTAAAATATCTGATAAAAATATGTTCTTGGTCTTCCAGTGTGTCTGATTTTTTTACTTCTACTGACTTTCATGAATTTCTAGATCCTCTTTTGACCTGTTAACAATTCTTTTGCATGTGGTACAGAAGCGGTAGGTAATATACCAATAACTGTGAGAGCAAACACATATTTTGCATGAGATGTAACATTCTATAGCTTTTAATGAGAACAAAAAAGCAAATGGTCTATTTTATATCTATATGAAAAAAAATGTGAAGTGTTTCAACTTCTTAATCTTCACAGTGTCGTTTGCCAAATGGGGCTTGGTTTACTTTTATTTTCATAATAAAAGCAAGATCAGGCTTGGGGAAGAGTGGCTGGNATGCTGTTTTCTTAATACTTTAATATGACTTGTGAATGGTACAGCTGCTTTTGTTTAGTTCTATACAAATCCTTCCTGATGCTAGCAAATGTATAATTGATTCCAAATAAATGCTGTCATAAAAATGACTTATACGATCAAGTATAGACAAAAATCTAGGTGTCCAAGAAAGCACCAAGTCAACAAAGAAACAACTTTCTAAAACTTGAAACAAAAGCATACCAAAACAATTATCAGATCTTTACTGGCCTACTTACCAGGTTGCTTAGATCCAAATTTCTTAATGTAAGGATTCAGTCTTAATGGATTGTCATTATTTTCTAAAATTCAACTTTAATGTCTTTTTTTTTTTCAAATTCTCATTCTTGTAAGTAGTTCAGCATTGGGAAGCACTTCTTAGAATTGTCCTGTTTCAAATCTGCTGCTGGTGAAGTAAAGGTGCAAAGTAATGATTCAAGCCCCAGTCAAGAACTGTAGACCTGTGTTAACAGTAACTAATTTGCATGTTGACTAAATTATTTTCTTTTAGCATGCTCACAAATGAAAGCACTAGTATAGCTTCAGGAAAAGCTGTATTAGTGTAAATATAGTGTTATATACCAGTATTAGATTCAAGGACTTTTAACTCATTTCCTAGTATGAAGAGTGTTCTTTAATCAGCAGAAATACATGCTGAGATACACATGTATGCCTTCTTTTTAGCCCACTTTCCTGGTTTTTGCCTTAAGGGATCCTAAGAAGTGTTCTTCCATTTCATGCAGACTAGAAGTTGCTGTGCAGAAATAATCTTTCTTTTTTCTGCCTGTCTCCTTGGCATTTTTTTTTTTAATGTAAATATATAAATAAGTTTTAAAAAATCTAAGGGGAAAATAACACAAGCCTCAGAAAAGTGATTAATACCAGATTTACCCCTATAGCAGCATGAGGTTACAGAAACCAAGCAGGATGTGAAATCTATCTGGAGAGGAGTTGTATTTCTTGCTTTCGCTTCACTCCTGGTTGGTCTCTTCAAGCTCTTACAAACTTTAGGCCAGAAAAGACCCTGGCTCTAGCACAGGGGCTGTTGGTCTGCATCCTTGTTTAAGACCATCTGTGCCATCTGCAGGTCTCACTTTTTTCAGGACATTTTGGGAATGGTCTTTGGATGGGACAGATTGAGCTGACGGTGACAGGAGCTCCTCGCAAGCACTGTCTTCCTCATGAGCTTCAGTCTCCGTAGCCTATTGCAATGCTGAGCTCAGTGAATCCAGTGCTGTACTTTGTCCTGCACCTGCAGGTTAAAAGATGGCAAACCTGGTGTGTGAATGGTAAATCGGTTAGGTGGTGTGGGAGAGTTTGCACTGCTGCTCTAGGCTTTACAGAAGATCTTGGGAGTTGGATCTTTTCCTTGAGTCTTCAGCAATGAGGCTGTTAGAGCTCCTTTCTCATGTTCATTTGACAATACTGAATCGCTATTCTGTGCAGCAAGTCTGAAGAGCAGGGGTAACTCAGCAGCTTGGTCTATCAAACACTTCTCCAGATAACTGGTTTTCAGGCAGAGAAAAATCTCTTCTGTCTGCTTCCCTTACCCATTTGCCTTTGCCATTTGGTCAGTGTCCTCTTGCCAGCTGCAGAGGTTTCAGTAACATCACTTTGGTGAGGAGAAACTGTAAGTGTTGAGTGATGCCATCCTGGCAGTGCCACTTCATCACCACCCTCTTCACCACCATGCTTTCCCTGTTCATTTATGTATTTCTGTGTATGTGATGTTGAAAACTGCCTCAGATTCATGTCCTTTCCCCCAGATACTCTGCTATTAAGAGATGTTAACACTTTCTACAGCACTTTCTGGTAATTTTCCTTTCTACAAATGAATCTTCTTGCATTGTAAGATTTGAGTTAATTTGTCCAAGATATTTGTATTATCACTTCTAAGACAGAGAGATCAGTGAGCAGATTTACCACTCTTCTTTTTGTGTGGATTTTTTTATTTTCCCTTCCCAAAGTAGTAGGGATGCCTGCAGTACCTTGGCTTCCGAAGAGACTCAGAGCTCCACTGCTGAGAGCAGCGTCTAGGCTCATGCAAGTTTGTTTCATGGCACAGAAGTGCAGTTTGTTTCCTGCTTAGCAGCCCACTACTCTGTGCTTTTGTATTTCATACCAATGTCAGATTAAAAAGTGAGTTTCATTTAAGTTTTTCAATGTAAAATGATTTCTTAAAGAAATCAATAAATATTAAAAGTGGAAGAAAAAAAAATCTTCTGTATTAACATGTATGCTTACTTTTTATATTATTGTTACTTAATATTGTTCTCCTTGAGTGGATGCTTTCTTTATCACTTAAGCTTGCATTTACACCCTAGCTTTATATGGTTGAGGCCACCGTTTTTCACTGTTTATTTTTGCTTTCAGTGGTGTTATTTTGGATGCTACAGTTTCTTCCTGTTTTTCATCCTCAGCAGTGTCATTGGGTACTCAGATATGCTTTACATAAGCCTGTAAGAGTTCTTCGATTGTTTAACATAAAGTTGTGGGTATTCATATAAATGATTTGTAGCCTTCTAGTATGGACTACTTATAGTTCTATTTTTTTAAACTACTTTTGGATATTAATCATGAATTTTTGTATGACTGACTTCCATATATCAGCAGACTTTTAGAAAAGTCCCCAGTCTGCCAGGTAGTGATGTCTCCTCTTTGTCACTCAGTGAAAATGTCACTAGCTTTACCAGCAGTCAATCTGACAAGTTTGAATGAACCTGTTTTGTTTGGTTGGTTTGGGTTTTTTGTGTGTGTTTTTTTGTTTGTTTGGTTTTTTTTGTTGTTGTTTTAGTTTCCGGGGTCAGTTGCATGTATTTTGGAGTGTTTGCAAAACTGATCCTATGTGCTTTCTTGAATTTAATTTCTTTGCTTGTGATTACTTTGGAAGCAATGTACAGCTATGGAAGTTTGTCTTCACAATTAGACACGCATGGTATGTGTGTGGGTTGTTTATTTGTATTTTTTTAAACACAGACAAGGTACATTTCCATAAATAATTTGTCAAAAAATGCATGAACTGTTTTCTGGAACTTCATACAGAATTCATTAACTTCTCTGTCGTAGAGCATTATATTTAATTGTCAGTTAATGTAAAGAAATTTCAGTTCTGAGGATAAGCTGCTACTTCGTCTTTCTGCTGAGCACTAGTGAGAAATATACTCTCCTTCCACTTGACTGTTACATATTTATATATGCCTGTATATTTGCAAGTGCTAATTTGCATGTTAAACCTGCTTGGGTTCTATTCTCGCTTCAGAATGTATGCATGTGGTTATGGGTCTATCTCTTGTTGGAGCTACTTGGTCCTGGAACTGTCTCTTTCTAATGCTTCCAAAACTCTTAAATGAAAGCAATTCTGTAATATTTCAAAAAAAGATCATGCTTTTGTACTTAAACAAAATTAATAGATTAAAAAATAGCAGTGTTTTCCCCAGAGCGATGGTATTTTTCATTAAATTTTTGTTTTTTAAGTGTTACAACATATGCAAGATTTGAATGCTTTAAAGCAACTGTCATGCAGTGGGGCATTATAGATATATGAAATGGAGATGGCAGTGCAGAAGAATGTGGAAGTTTGTTTTATGCGCTTATTTTCAGCTGATTACTGGACCTGTTACTTCTTATGCCCCATACCCCATGTGAACTGTAAAAGGAGTCTTTCAAAAGCACCAGCTGCCATTTCTCTTTCCTACAAACACATATGCAAACATGTAGTGATTTTTTTTTTTCCTTGAATGACAGAGCAATCACTTCTGACAGTAATTGCTGCGTATGGTTATTTATAACAGCATAAGAAATACGTCCTCAGTTTATATGTTATATTATAGAGAAGGAAAATGTTGAAAAGTGTGTTTTTTCAAGTCGTAGTTTGTAGTTGAAGTATACAGTTGGTAGGGAAATACAGTAATAGCTACAAGGAATGTGTTACTAATAAATCTGAAGATCTGTAAAGACATTCTTGCAAACAAATCAATTTCTGTTGTGAATTTTGTTTTCATTTTTGTTCTTGGATTCTTCTCTAGCAGAGATCATGTGAAAATGAGCTGGCTTACCCCAATATGAAAACCACTCTGAGTAGATAAATGCAGCTTTATGCTTATCTGAAATTAAAAGAACAACTCAGCATTATGCTCAGATAGTTCACTGCACAATTAATATGAAATTTTAAACTATTAATGTCTTACTTGTAAGAATATAAACAGATATTCTTCTCCTTTGGAGTTATCAAGCATCATCCAGCCAGTGTGTAATGGACAGTAGATGAATAACCTCTTTGTCAGCCTGTAGGATGATGCTGTTGTTAACGACTTTGTCATGTAGTACATGTTTCTTGATTCCCAAGTAAGCTGTCACAGGCTGCCTCTGAAAAATTACTCTCTGCCTATTATGTGAATATACATTATGAGAAGACACGACTCTGTCCTGGCAAAACAGACTTCATTGCTAGCAGTAATTTTCTGAACATTTGAGGCAACACAGACCTGTCATCTTCTTCATTTTCTATATTTTTATTTGAGAAACTTCTAGTGGTAGTAGTGTGTCCCTTATACTTTACTCTTCACTAGTTGCAGTGATATAAACTGCTCTGATGGTATTCTCAAAAATATTAACATCTGGGATGCTGCATCCCATTCAATTTTTCTTGAAAATAATTTTCTTTAATTTTATCATCCTTCCCCGGTGGAGATGGGGGAGGACGAGGGAAGGAACTATCCAGATTGAAATTCAGGAAGTCTCAGGGTGGAAAAGGGTAGACTTTTAATTAATTTCCCAAGAGAATCATATTGCAAAAAGGATGGAAAAGAAATGCTGCTAATGGCCCTAGTTGTGACTCAGGTGAATGTAGTGATGCAAACAAAACACTAAAGTCTTTTGTTAGGGATGAAATAATTTTTGGTAGCTGAATTTTGAGTTTCCTGGAACCAAGATCCCAAATGGACAAACCCTCCTCATTCCAGCCTGGGACTGGCTACTCTGTCAAAAGAACAGGTTCACTCCATACGCAGTACAGCTAGTGGCCAAGCAGTAGAGATTTTGTACGTCATGCAAAGAGAACCCATGATCCATCAATGTAGTCATGGGACTGCTGCAGGCAGCAGAGAGCATCCTTGGATGCCCTCATGGGGAGAGAAAAGTGGAAACAGTCTTGGATGTGCAAAGTTGTGTCAGGCAGACTGTTGTGCTGCTACCTTTGCTGCCTGTGGTCATGTTGCAGGACTTGATTTTGTGGTTTTCTGTTTGTTTTTTTTTTTTTTTGTGGGTTTGTGTTTTTTTGGTTTTTTTGGTGGTTTTGTTTGTTTGGGGTTTTTTTTTTGGTTTTTTTTTTAAACCCTTAAAGGCATAAACCTGTTAAAACAACTTGATTCAGCTTTGCACATAACTGCACTCAGAGACACAATACAAATCATGTGTGATTTAGTCAAGACTAAACAATACCAGTCCTTCAGGCTCTATGTTGTTCATTGTGCTGCTTAATTTTTCAGCCATGAAAATACTTCAGTCCCTTACAATTAAAATGGCTGGTTTTCCCTCCTCCTGTGACCTTGATGTTTTTAATCAAATTAAGTTTTCCAGGATGGTTTTGTCAAATTCATCTAGATGTTGAAGTGTCCAGGCTGTTTGTCTTCAGCAGGCTGTTTGGGGAAACACCATTTGTTGTAATGTCTCATATGTCTAATATTAAACAGATTGAGAAGAGTCATTCATAACATTAGAAGTCTCCAAGGAGGAAAAATATAAATATGCCATAGCCCAGGTTGGCAGCATGGGCTTTTGAAGGACAGAAGCTGTGGGGAGGATATGGAAAGACAGGACAGTGTGAACAACTTGCTTCACACACAGTCTTTGAGGTATAGGGTGGATGTGTATGCTCTTGTGTAGCAGAGGTTAGGCTGAGCTTTGAAGGACTTTCTGATAAGGCTTATCATCAGCTGAAGACAAGGTAATTTTACACATATTCCTAAAGAAGGCTGTTGGGTATATCAAGGAAAAAAAAAAGACTGTGACAGGAAAATACATAGGGTGTTGGAAGAAACACTCATCTTTTTCTATGGGTACTTGTTTTAGAATCTTCTTTCTGCTGAGACTGCTCTAGTCCTCTGTTTTCAGTACATGAATGTGGACCATGAGAAGCTCTACCAGATGTGTGGTGTTCTGCTTCCTGAAGTATGGGGAGACTGATTGCCAGACAGAACATCACTGATGAACTCCAGATGTACTGTGGCAGTAGCACTGTGTGCTTGGGTGTGCAAATCAAATGCACGTGATTAAGAAGTAGCAGTAGTACTGTGGTGATGTGAAAATAAATTTGTGTGCTTTAAAATGATCAGTCCTGTGCTAATGTAGTACATGGTATGATCTGGTAAGAGGCAGGGATAAAGCAGTCCAAACAGTAACTCAAACTAAAAAAATGATGGGTGAAGATTTCAGCATTTTTCTTCTGAATGCTTCTTGAATGGTGTCCTATCCTCAAGTGTGCGCATTGACACGGGCAAATAGAGTGATGAGCCTTTACATATGTTTAGGCTATTAAAAATACGTGTTTATGGATATTCAGCACATGTATCTGCATGATGAAAATGAAATGGCTTACAGGAGAGAATGTAGGACGGCACCAGAGAATTACTGAATCAAAAAGAAGAACTGGAAAAGTAATCTGTTCTGTATGGGTGAACAGGGCTCCAGTGATGAAACAATGCAGAAGGATGGAGCAGAGCAAAGAATAGGAAAAACTTGTGTCCTAGGGAGAGCCTGCAACTCCTGAAGTCAGGGTTGATTAGTTTTCCATGTGGTGATAAACACAACTGTCAAATCATCATAACAGTGTATTTTCTCACCTTTTCTGAAGAAGCAACATCTGATGCCGAGAATGAAACAAAGCATGTTTCACAAGCACATACAAACAATTTATATATAGCATGGAATCCTAAATTTGTAATAGAAGACACTAGTCAAAAAATCCCAGCCTCCCATTAGCTTTAATTCTCTTCATTTCATATGCTTTGGTACAATCATTGCTTCACTGCCAGAAGCTGTATTTTCTTATTTTCTCTTTGGTGATTTGTGTTTCTTTTGGCCTTCTTTAGATGGTAACTTTTTTGCCAGTTCTGCTTCCTGTGCTCTATTTCAAGTTGAAAATTTAGTAATCCAGGGAGGCAGGATGTCATTAATTGACATAATCTTCTTCAGGATAATCTATAGAATCTATATTTAAAGCAACAATGCAATTCTGCTGGTCATACATGTACTAATTAAGTATTTTAAACCTAATTCTGGCAACATTTTCTTCTGTTCGAACTCAGACTTAGTGGTCTTCTGTTAGTAAGAACTTTATAATACCTCAGCAATGATGGATCAGTTGATTTAGTGGAAACCAAGGGGCAGCTATCTTGAAAAGATACTTCTAAAGGCAGTAAGAGAAGAGATGCCCCAGTAGTAAAGAGCTGGACCTTTTGGTTTGATACATTTTACTGTAATTAATTTTTTCCTCTTTTTTCTTTTTTTTTTCTTTTTTTCTTTTTTCTTTTTTTTTTTTTCTGCTTTCTTTTTTTTTCTTTTTTTTAAATGTGTGTTGTATTACTAGATGGCTCTGTTCTTGGTCTTTTATTTCTGCTGGTGTAGCTTGTTTGCTTTCTTCTCTTGGGAAGTTTCTGTTGTACTGAAGTTTTATTTAGTCATTGCAGGCTGCTTTGATGCACTTCCTTCAACATACTACTAGGTACTGAAAACTGTCTGATCTTAAACAGCTTTTGTCCTGTCTATTTTCACTACAGAGTACTCCAAAAATAGTCTAGTGTAAGTATATTTACAGTAATGCTACCTTATTTTTGTAGTCAGAGGTTAGCATTTTTTTAGGTTTCATTCTTCCTGTTACAGTAATTAAAAAGGGCTCATGTATTCTCAGCCACAAATATTCAGTTTAGTCATCATTAAGTTAGTCATTACAATTTATCACCTAAAGAAACAGAGTGTGAAGAGACTTCTACCTTGTGATATATTTTTCAGATGTAGAGCATCATGTATCATATCATACAGTTAGTTGCAAGTGCAGTCCTGCTCTGCTTCCAAGAGATGGGATTTCCCTGAGGATTTTTTTGTAGCTCTATCCTCATCTCCAGCTGGGTGACAATTTGGAGAGAAATTTTCACAGAACGGGACCTCTGGCTAGACTATGCCTATACTTTCCAGTTCCCCAGCTGATAAGCATGCTTCTTGGAATTGCATGGAGTTGAGTGTAAATTAAAACAGCCTCTGGACTGCTTTAATTTTCCAGTAAGGATCTGCTGTGACTAGCGCATTGAGTGTAAATGTGACTTTTACCCCTCTGCTTGTGCTGGCTAGGTTGGAAGACTTAGTCTCTAATTTAGGGATGCCAGAATTTTGAGCATCTGCTTTGAAGTGACCATAGTTTTGAAAGGGCCATTTTCAATATTGCGAACTAGCCAACACAGTTGGGGTATTTTGAGCCAATTTCTGAACTTCCAGTGTAACTCCATGAAACACAGATTGTTAAGTATAATGGTTCTACTGAGTGAATAAAAAGACAAATTAAGCCAGCTATTATGGTGCTCAGAAAACATCTGCTAAAGAAAATCAACAGTAAAAATAAAACCATTGAGTTCTCTTTTCAGCTGTTAGCCCTACTATTAAAGAGCTATCCGAGTGACCTGTCCATTAGTAGCCAATTTATGAGCTTTTTGGAAAACAGTTCAGAGGCTTTAGTAATAACTTTCAGACAGCTTTCTAATCTCCCTTTATTTATTTATTTTCCTGCTAATATTATGTTAAAAAACCTGTCTGACACTCAGTGGCCTGGCTGGAGTGTGGGATTGCATCACACGGATTTTGTCCCAGTGGCTGAGTTTTAGCAGGCAGAACTAAGTGGAATGTAAACCTTCTAGGTCTGCCTCTTCAGTTTGCATCTTTCATCATCAAAGGGCAGATTAAATGCCAACAGACAATACTGAAGAAGGAATAATAAATGGATGACAACCTTGTCAGTGATGGATCTGCAGATTTTGATGCAGAGAGTGGTAAACTGTCTTTCAGTAGTTCAGAACAGTCTGGAATACGGTTGTGTTCTCCTTAAGTAGAAGTGTAACAAGATACAGGTATTCCAAAACTTGTTTAGGGGGAAAACCACATTAGGAATGTGAGAGTTATGAATTAGCTAATATTATTTATTAGAAATACAGCATAGTGATGAAATTGATTTATAGAAGAGAAAGAAGCTGTAACTAGAGGCAATGAATAGTCACTGAATGTGTTCATTTTGGTTTTCATGGTTCATCAGAAAGCTACAGAGACCGCTTGAATCATCTAATCCTTCATTTTAGTAATTGTACCTCATATTTAGTAGTCTTAATCTTACATTAACCCTGAAAGGTAAAACTGTAGGAAATAAGGCTCGTTAGGCCATGAACAGATTAACTGGCTCACGTGTTCAGGAAATAAATGGCATTTGTCAAATAAGATCATTAAATGAAGCAGTGCAAGGGACTTTGGTGGCAAAGCACGGGAAGGCCAGGTTGTGATGAAACCAAATAAGTGGACTTGTTGAAACAAAGTAATTCTGTATATTTGCATATTTGTTCATTTAGCTTCTACTTTCTAGATTTGGAAACCTATTTTCAGACTTGTGAATGATGTTTCTCTGGGTTATGTTTGGTTTTGCTAAATTTTGAGGAAAGAGGAGGAAGGCAGCATAATATCAGATTCATGGACTAGTTTATACGTGTGGATTTACTGTTCCTTGATGTGATTGAATATAGCAATACTGTCTTGATCCAAAGCCCACTGAGATCAACAGGAGGAAAAAAAAATCATAGTATTAATAGTATTAAGAGGTTTTGGTCAGGCCAGAAAACTGTCCCTTGTAAGCTTGAAGCCCAGATATTTCCCATTGACCTAGGGCTAATAGATCTGTCATTACAATATCTCAGCTCCAATTACAGGGGTTGTTGGAAGTATTATTGCTCTGTTTCTATCACGTGTGTTATTATCTTATGTCAGTTGTGGTGTAATCCTCATCCTCATGCATCGTCTAGTAAACCACGGTGATCTATGTGATGTGGGTTAATTGAAGGGAGAGAAAGTCCTGCGAATCAGTGGTAATAGGCATTAGCAGATTATAATGTTTTATTGGCTCCTCATTACACAAGCTTTGAAATCTGAGGAAGATTTCTTTCCAAAGGCAGGGGGCTGGGAAGGAGGATCTGCATTTCATATCAGCTGCTGTACCAAGCTACCCTCAGGCTAGCATATTTGCTCTTTCATTTTTTGCATGTGTTCGATATCTCTCTCTGTCTTAAAATCTGGTTAATTCCTTTTTGTGTTGTAGCACTATCAGTTTTTGCCTTTTGGAATAGTTTGAATGCCAAGTATTTTAAAGCAAGGCAATGAGATCCTGGTTTTATTTCAGGTAAAAACTCTTATTGTTGGGGGATGCTGGAAGAAAGGACTTCATGTTAAACCACAACATTAAGATGCGTAATTTTTGGCGAGTGACATGTATCTTAATAACCCTTTGCTCTAATTGGCATTTTAATTAAAGATGACATTTTAATTGGTTATTTTACCAATTTAGCTTGGTTATTATCATCAGCTACTCCTTTCATTACTGATAATTCATCTATGCAATCTCCCTACCCATACGAGATGCTTTCAAATAGTATTTTGCTGATGTGAAGAAAATTCTGAAAATTCTGAAATCCTTTTCTGTTGCTCCTCCAATGCACTTCCTGGTGTTTATGCTAATGTCTGCAGTGTTTACAATTTAAAAAAGTAGAGTTAGTGTGTCATAATATCACAGAAGAACGAGAAAAAAAAGTCTTAATAGGAAATAACTATAAATTAATTATCAGTGTTGGTACATTAAGCCTTTTAAATGCAAACCAGATGTGCAATATTACTTACAGTCTACCTGCCAGGTATTGTGTGGCTATGCTTTTTTCAGACATTTGAAATACAGTCTTACAATTTTTTCCTTCATTATTCTATATGCATCCTGGTTTTGTGTAAGATCATAATTTCATATTTGAATTTTACATGAAGGAAAACAGAAAAAATCCTGCTAAGTCGGAGGTGTAGTAATAGGTTCCCCTTCCAGAAAGTAGGAGTGCCAAACAGAAACAAAGAAAACGTAAATACTGTATACAACCTTCCAAACCCTGCCCCCAAACAACCAAAACAAGGATGAGGCAATAGTATGTGCTTCATAGGGTTTAATAAACCAGAG
>VZTL01029723.1:5957-23940 GCA_013400535.1 Scopus umbretta
TGTCACAGGCACAGCTAACTCATCTGAAATAGTATGTGGCTGACAGAGACAGATCTCAAACCAAGCCAAAGCTACCAAAGGGACTTCGTGAGCCCAAAACCCACTTTCTATGACTAGCCAGTTCTCCCATTGCAAATGGTGTCACTTCCTCATTCTGCATGTGTTAAGTGACTGCAGAATGAGGTTCATGAAGATCAAAGCAGAAAGCACCACCAGGGTGTCTCAAGTGTTGAAGACGCACAGCATCTCCTGTTCTAAGAAGCAAAACCACCCTGTAATTCAGAAGGAAATGGTCCAAGTAGGGTGTGATGACTACGTTCACTGATTTAAAACACATGAACACACATCCCTCCTCCTCCTCTGCACTGGCCTGAGAAATTGTGCCCTGACAGCAAAAGCTTTACTAACTGACCCACTTCAGCCTCACCCTCGTGCAGTAAGGCACATCTGGCAGACAGACGGCAGGATGGGCCTTGCTGCAAATCATCTGGACAACAGCACTGCAAAAGCATCCAGCATGCTGTGCCCTCCATTTCCACGAAACAGTCCCTGAACACTCCTGGTTTCAGGCCAGAAAACAGGCAGCCAAAACCTCATCTCTCGTCACTGCGCAGAAGGGAAGCAAAAGACCTTCCCACCAAAGGCGGCAGGGGTGTCTGTGCTTGGTAGTCAGTGGCTACTTAGCAAGTTACTGTTCAAACAGCACCTTCATCCAACTCCTTTTCCTCTTCTCACACACAAGGGAAATTCCCAGCATTGTCCCCTGCTGTACACTGTACCAGCCTAGCGTACATGGGCAGAAGGCTGGCTTTCTCCACCAATACAGCAAAAAGAGAAACAGTGCTCCCCCAAACACACCTCCTTTTTAACCAGGGATCCTAGCTAAAAGCATTAAGGCAGGAACCCATACTGCTACTTGTTTTAGCACTTTTCAGACCTGACATGTTCTGGAGAATATCCTGCTGGGATATCTAAAAACAAGCTAAGCAAAAATGTATTTTCCAGGCTAGTGCTAGAATGACATCTGCATATGCAAGTTTTTTCTCCCCCTTGTTGTCTGGTCTCTGATCAGCATTATTTACCAAGGATTAAAGAGGTTGTAAACTACCAACTGCTTGAAGTTTGCTCAGTTGGAAAAGCCCCCCCAAAGCTTACTTGTTTGAAGTCTGTCAGGCAGGAGAAGAAGAGAATTTGAACAAATATTAGCAGAGCATTAATGGAGATGCAGAGACTTGCCAGCAGCAGACATGATCTCCTCTCCACTCCCACAACCAGGGACAGAATGTCATCACCCAAGGGACCAGAAGAACAGGACCAGGCACACAAGCAGAAAAATTCACAGGAGACTACAAAACCACCAGGATGATAGCACCTGGAGTGACAGTTCAACAGTAGAAAATACGTAACTTACAAGCTAGTACGAGAGATACAGAAAGCTACATGTGCACAGGTTTTTTTCCCTTGTTCTTAGAGATAAATGAGAATATGAAATTTAAAGTTTACACTGGTTCAAGTAACTTCCCCAGCTGAAAAACTAAGCCATTTGCTTTTATGGGGAGAAATGGAGGTTGTGACATGTCACTTTTCTGCCAGATCAGTTTCTGAATGTAGCTTGCTGTACAGCCAGACAAGTTTTAATACCAGTGCAGGGAAACAAGTATGAGCTCATTTTAACTGCAGATTTTCAAGAAAAATACGCTCTGTCTCTTTTGCTGTGCAGAACTGCAGTTTTGGAAAGTGTTAAGGTTTTGACTGAAATTCTGCCAACCAGAGAAAATAGATTGGAAGCTACCAGACCAGTTGCTGCCATGGAACAAAGCATCTTTAATGCGTTCCTCACAAGCTGGGGTTTCCACTGATCCACTCGTCTCCTTAATTTGTACTTCCATAAGGGTATCTTGAGTCTCTGGTGTATGATCTTCCTACTGGCACTTGCACCAGAGACTTGACATGAACTCTGAAGCACTTCTCTTTAGCTCACAGCACACACAGGGTTAATTGGCTCCTAGGACACTCTTGCCAACCAAGTGAGAAAGTGCTGCCAAACACAAACCTTTTTTGAAGTTATTTGAACTCTGTGTAAACTTGTGTTTGAGCTCCAGTGAAGGTGGGAAGCATACAGAAAGACTGGACCATGCAGGCTCTTAAAGCCCCGTGCTGATGCCCAAGGACTGAATAAACACAAGTGCAAATGCACAAGCCGTGCTTCCGTGACACATGGGTAGGAGTGTGCTTCAAAAACACCGACCTGAGCATCACTGAAACACACCTGCCACATAGAGCTACGGGCTTCTGATCTACAACAGTACTGACAACACGTCAAAGCCTGTAACACAGAGGTACTAAAAAGCAGAAGATCTGCAGTTCAGAACAGCAGGACTCGATGCAGACCACGCCGCCTTTGCTCTCTTCCCATCCCACACCGTGTTTCAGTCCCTTAAGCGGACAGACAGCATGGGCTTCAGCTGCCTCCAAAGCCTGCCTCTGCGCCAACGCACGGGGGATCCCCAGGCCTCTGTTCCTCCATTCCCACCGCCAGCCTTGATGCAAGCTGCTCACAGAGGATTACAAAATCACTGAACGGCTGCTCTCCCACAGCCCTCTTCAGTTCCCATGCTGATGAAAGCTAGCAGGCTGTGGCAGGGACATAATGCTTCAAACTGGACAGCAGCAGGACCCAGAAAGGACCACTAAGCAGGAAGAGAGAGGGACAAATCACCTGTGCTGAAGCCTGTTTACTTAATTTTGTCTTCCAACTGCACTGACTTCAGAACACCAAAAGCTATTTGATTGCTGCAAGATAGAGCAGATAAACCCCCGAACCATCACTGTAGCAAGTACAATTTCTACCACAAGTTGGTTTCACTACTTGGATATCACGAACGAGTATGAAAAAGCACTGTTTGCATGTTTAAACTTTACTTGCCACGTGTTGGAGACTGAGAACGTACCATAAAGAATCATTTATAAAGCCAAGGCAATTGGTACGGCAACAACACAAACTATCTGCATTACACTTACGCAAATCTCACAGCCCTCAGCTTGATGCAACTTCAGGGAGCAAGCAAAGAGTGCAAGAATAAAAATCAATCTGAAAGACACAGTTCTTTGAAGAAACAATATTAAATAAATTAGCTTGAAATAAATTAATGTTTAGTCAAATGCTTCCTTCTCACTATCAAACCGAGACTGGTATTCTCATCAGAAGATCCTAAATGCAAAACTGCTAGAGAAACAGATAGTGAAATAAGTAGGTAATGGCTGCCCTCTCCGGATCAATGAACAGCGACGGACTGAGCAAGACACATGGTATAGCCACGAAGGCTGCAGCAGACAGAAAACATTGCTTTCTACCAAAGGTATTGTCAGGAAAGCTTAGAGCTGCCAAAGAAAAAGTTAACAAACAACTAAGACCTTCATACACGGGCATATCATTAACTTTTGCTTTTCATGCTATTCACCCCTGCATAATGGGTATGTGACACTTTGTTTTAAAAGATATGTCTGCCTCACTATAAATGTATACCATCAGTGGGTCCCAAAGAGAAAGCATTACTGCAACTAAATCAATTTAGGTGGGTATTATCATCTTGAGAAGTAGAACCCGGAGGTCTGCGATTAAAGCTCTGCCTAAGGGTGGATGGTACCCATTTACTTCCCTGTCAGAAGAGCTGGATGCTAAGCCTGTCACTCAAAAACTGGAGCTTCAGAGCAGATAAATCGTAATTCGCAGCTACTGGTGTGAGTCTAAGTTTTCTGCCTATCAGTGGATTTCTGGTGTTGCAATTCATACACCAGTCTGAAAGGTTTCCAAGGCAGAGGACTAAATAATCTGTAGGGTTAGTGTATCACTGAGCAATGGGCCTGCTAGCACAGTTCAAACGAACAAGCCGAACAAACTGTACTAACAGACTGTCCATTAATTAAAGCTGACGCTTCTTTGCCCATCAGGCAACAGCACATTCAGGAGCCATCACATAATGAAACCATTGTTAGTCTTTCCTTTACATATTCAACTGCAGAACAAAAGGTGATGGTTGTACAGTCAACAAGGACTTGAACTTCTGCAGGTAGCATTGCTTCTCAACAACAAACACAACAGCAAAGAAGATCTTGCACAGAAAGAAGAGGTGAAATCGCTTAGTTAAAAAAAAAAACTGAAACTTTCTATTACAATTTTTCACTTAACAGCACCCTTTCATAAGCGC
Organism: Scopus umbretta; assembly: GCA_013400535.1. Classification (NCBI taxonomy): domain Eukaryota; kingdom Metazoa; phylum Chordata; class Aves; order Pelecaniformes; family Scopidae; genus Scopus; species Scopus umbretta. The sequence continues at coordinate 10,166 of VZTL01029723.1, forward strand.
CATCAGTTTAAGTTGAACATCATATCACTTAGCTACCATGATTAGCTAGAACAGATAGTACAAAATGCCTCTCAAGGAAGGGCAGTTTACCCTCCTTCCCCCCTCCCAAGTTGTCACACTTACCGCTCTTTTACAAGTTTTCAAACATATGAATAAAACATGACATTTTGACATTTGAATATGAGAAAAATGTCTCATTTTTTGAGATAACCACTTCTTCCAAAACTTTTGTGAGATGACAGGGTTATTCTTCAATAAAAAACAGACATAGCAAGAAGTTGCAAAACACCAGAAAGAGAAGGTAAGGTGAAGGTTCCTTGCATAAGGGAATGTAAGGGGGATTTTGAACTTGTGGTGGTGTACCATGAATTTGTGCAACACATTTAAAAACAAAAATCGATTCATATTCATGCCAACATTGTTTCTAAACTGTGATGTTTTATCAACTACACTAACTACAAACAGCAGTCACAGCTGGCATAATGTGAGGACCAACTCCAAAGAGCAAAATAAATACTTTCATCCCGATTTTACTGAGAAGAGAGAACAGATGAAAGAATGTCCAAAGCTTCAGAAATGAGAAAAGCAAGCAAGCCCTGAACAAAAAGAATAACAGGGTAAGACGAGTAAAAGGCTTCTAATGGTAGTGATTTACTTTATCACAACCTGTTAGCGTCAGGTTACGTAATGAGCCAACATGATTTAGGAATTCATGTAGGGAGAAAATGTTTTTCAATTAGCAATATGGATCTGGGTTGGCTGATGTCAAGTGCCTCTAAGTGACAATCTCACAAAAATGACAGATGAAGACTTTAAACAATGGCTTAAAATTCATTGCTTTTTATGACACTAAGTTTATGAAGGCGTGCCTTAATGCTATCTTCAAAATAAACCAAAAGAAATTAGAAGGGTAGATGTAAACTGTAATTCTCAAGTACCAGAATTTTTCTTACTTTCAAACGTTTCTGCTTCTTAAATTAGGGTACAGATTAAATGATGTATGAAGCTGAAACACAGAGGTAGGTAACACAACAGCTATGAGTTAGAGGGGGAGAAACCTGTAAGCAATGAAACAAAACCACAAAGAACAGTTAATACATGTTAGTCATTTACAGGACGGAAAAAACATGCAGCTACAAAGCCAAAAGCTATCACTGAAAATTGCTTTGCCCTCCTGAGTAACCGAGGCTGCTAAACCCCTCCATGAGTCAGCTGAAGTGAAAAACTGCTCTTAGAAGAGGAGACGGTCCCCAACATACAGCCTTTTGCAGAGGCAGAATCCATTACCGATTTTCTGTTACATAAGTGTGCTTTATTACTGGTCTGAAACGCCTGCCTTCGGCTTCCAAATATCAGGGTCTCACAACCTCACCCTGAGGAGTCAACTGAATTTTTCCTCCCTGTCATTTGTATTTACCAATTTATGCCCTTACCTTTTCCTTCAGTAAGTTACACAGGCAGTGCTTCTTGAATTTGTCCCAGTATAAGCATATTTTCTAGCACTTATCAACCCTCCAGGACTCCGGTAATACCCTGTACTCATCCACAGGCAAACAAGATAATGGAAGGAGACTCAATCAAGTTTTCTGTGAGCTTAGCTAAACTGATACGCATTACAAGGGCCGCAGATTAGAAAGATACATAGAGCCAGTTCATGATGGCTAAGACACTACAAAAACCCCCAAACTTTCAATTTCTACTTGGCAGTAGCTTTTATGTATGTTTTTTTTGAGATATTCAGAAAAAGGCTGTCCAAAACCTCATCTTCCTAAAGGAACCAAGTTAAGAGCCGAAAGTCGTGACTCAGACCAGCAGCCTCCAGGGCCTGTCAGCACTGGGCTCCTCGGATGTCAAGTCAATTTAGGTAGCTCTAGAGTCACTGAAAGGAAGAAGCCTCCAGCAAGCATTTACTCTCCAGAATCTATAAGACACAGATACTCTTGTTTTACAACACAAGGGCCACAGGTAAGGCCATCTCTTTTGGTTTGTTTTAGTTTGTGTCCCCCCCCCTCATTTTGGTATGGGGTTTTGTTTTTAAATTCCGTTATTATTTTGGTACACCAAGATCTTTCATTAAGTGATGCAACTTCAGACAGATCAGCACAGAAAGAGCACTCCTAGGGTGGGGAAGCAAAAAGTAAGCTTAGAGCACTTCTGCATTCTTTTTTTGCCTCTCGGTACACCACTTCATGTGGGTAAAAGAAGCTGAGTCAAGAGGTAGAAATCCTTCTGCTTAAGTAGGGACATGAGATAAAGCTGCTGAGACAGAACAGATTTTTGTTGTGACGCAACTTTGACCATACTGTGAATACACATACTTCTCGTCAACCTGAGCCCAATTCTCACACTGCTGAAAGACAAACAAGACTCCCCTCATCCTCTTATTCCCACCAGCTAAAACATACATAAGAGTTTCCAAGAGGAAGGGAAGCAAATGGGATTATGAAAAACAAAATTAAGCCTTCTGACTAATTTCCTTTTTCCCCTTTCATCCATTGCAAGCCAGCAAACCTCTTTCCTTCATCACTCGGCAGAAATCACTCGGATTAATTACCATCTGCACTTGCCTTCTTCAGGCATCAGGAAGCCCAGCGCCTTCCTCTCAGCTGAGCCTCATAACCTTACGTGGACGAGAGCAAAATAAACTTTCAGGGCGGGTAACGAGCAGGCAGGAAGGTGAGGGGGAAGGCTGCCCAGGCACAATGCCAGAGGGGCTGGAGTCCCCCCCACGCCACGCTGCCCGTGCCCCCCGACACAGCCTCGCCTCCCCCAGCCCCGCAGCCAGCCCGGCCACCCCTGCGGCCAGCCCCTGTCCTCCTCCCAGACACAAGTGCCTTGTTCACCACAGGGAGGAAAACAGAGGGGCGACAACAAGGGAAGAGAAAGGGCCTTGTGTTTTCCACCAGTCAGCTTTCTGGCTTAGGGGACCATTTTTCCTTTAGAATTTGACTTACTTAAGAAGTAACTGATGTCACCTCGGTTCAGTACTCCAGCGCATCAAGAAAGCAGAGGCCATGGGGATTTAAGGTTGTGGCTACCATGTCTGCTCTAGAAAGCTCCTCAAGAATACAGGTAAAAATACCTACTCAAAAAATAGGCCAAAGGAACCCAAAGGATTTCAGGAAAGAGCTCAGCAACAGAAAATGGGGAAAGCAGAAATAAAATCCAATACAACACTGTGTTGGTAAGTGAGCCCAGGAAACCGCAGAAACCCGATGGCCCCGATAGCACAAGTTAGCATCCGGAAAAAAACACGTCAGTTTGGACAAAGAGTATTGCCAGATTACACAGAAGAAAACCTTATTAACGGCACCATTACCCAAAAATGACAGAGCCCCACTCTCACAACGGGCCCTGTCATCACCTGGTGCCAAACACGAATCCTCCAAGAAGGCGTCTTACTCGTTAACCTGCTTTTTGACGAATCCGATTTCTACACACGCAAAGAGGCGATTCACGGCTCTTCACCGACGTGAGAAGGGGACATAGGCCACTGAAGCTGTTGTGAGGGGCATGGTCCCACCTCCCCGGGCCAGCAGGAGCAAGCCCTGCCCCAGAGGGTTTGGTTTCCTCTCCCTCCCCTGCGCAGGATGGAAGACCAGCCTGGATCCGTACGCTCACAAACTGCCACTTCAGCCGGTTCTCCACACAAGCCAAACCACACCACAGTACACCTTTCCCCAAAAACCACAGGGAGAGCAAAAGATGGCGTTCACAATTCCCAGACGCTCAGGGCCTGCTCCCTCTGGCAGGCAGTAGGAAGCCTGGGAGGGAGCAGACGGCTGCGCAGGGACATGGCGGGGCAGGAAAACTCCTTGAGCCGCTGCTCACGACAGAAGACACCCTGAGGTGAAAAACTCTGTAAGAGGCATAAATTACTAGAAACGGAGGCCATTTCTGTAGCGGTGCTGAAAGGAGCTGTGGCCGCGCTGCACCTCTCTCAATCATTAACCGAGGGGGAAGAAAAACAACATGCTTCCCGCCCGGCAGAGCGGGTTTGTCCCGGCCCCGTTCAGCTCCAGCGGCCCTTCACAAAGGCCGGCATCTCAGGGAGGCGGCACCGCAGGGGCACGGCTCTCCTGTCACACCACCCGCGAGCAGGGAAGGGCCGATGGCCGTTCCTCCCCATCCCTTGATGCTGGCGAGAAGGATGTAAAGGCCACAGAGGCCAGCCCTACTGCCACCGGGCTGACGCTGCAATGTCAGACTCTGCGTACTTACAAGGGCGGACAAAAACTTAGGGTCAAGATATTAAACAGAAAGAGCCACTGTCAAACACAAGAAGGGTAAATAACTCCACACCTAATTCAGGAAGAAAATTAAACCCATGTTCTTCAAAAAGATCCTCAGATGATACAAACTTGAAGAGCTTGCCATCGCAGTAGTGGTTACTCCCTCCTTAATTGATGCCCTGCTGTGTTTCTGTTTGGTGAGGAGTTTGGGTCAAAGCCTCCCCGGATCCCCACCACATCTCACATCCCCGATCAGCCTTGGACTGCCCCAGAGGACTCTGGCCACACTGAGCCTCCAGCTACTGGCCAACACTGATCGAACAAGCAGGGTCCCTACGTGAAGACATTAAAATATCTCGCAGGAGGAGGAGGTCTACAGCTATCATCTACCATTAATAATTGAGGCACAGGATCAGACAGTTTTATTATTTAAAAAAAGGGCTTTGTTCAGTGTTAAACCGTGCAACTGATTTGTCTTATCCATGCTGAATACATTAACCGATCAGTTTATTTCACATGAAGGGTCAATCTTCTATTCCTAAGGCACACGAAGACAGCTTTTAGCAGCGCACGTTTTATACCTCCAGACTGTTGCCTACATTTTTCACCTAGAACCTGACGGACAAACACTTTTTCTTTTAACTAGAATTAAAAAAAAAACCCAAACCACCACCACAAAAAACTTAAAAACCCCAAACTGTTAGCCAGTTTAGCTTTGAAGAAATCCAGATCATCTACACAGTCTTCTGACCCATGAACACAAAACAATGCTGTACCCCTTGTAAAAAGAGGTATATTCCCCATTCCCAAACAGTATTCCACAGACAAACATATTATTTGAAGTAAAACCAGTCTAAAGAATACAAACACAGCCAATTAGGAGTTTAAAGTGCGAGATAAACACACTCAGCTTGATTAAGTACATTTTACTCTCCAAGAACTCTTCAACAAATGGATCCAAGACTCATCATACCAATAGCATCTCTTCAGGAAGGTGACTAAAGAGAAGAAGCCGTACACCATTCTGTCCCTATGATGCAAGTTTTGATACAGAAATGTTTCTGTATACCTAAAAATAAACTTACTCCTTAATTTGAGGGTTTCATGACCCCCCTCACTGAACAGCTGTGGTTTCCAATATTTTTCTTGGAATTTTTCCACCATTCAAAAGTAAACAATGCTCCCAAATAAGACTAACCATATGATATATTTATGTACTATGTGATTGTATGAAAAGTGTATCAGTCCACAGAAAGTTAACAGTTTTCAAACTAAACCAAAAACTACTGCTTTCAGCCTTCTTATTACGCAATAAGTAGTCCACGTTATGTCAACCGGACCAACAAAGCTCATGGCAACTGCCACATAAGGGTGAGATAAAGCAAGATCATTTTGTAGGAAGCCACCACCTACTGCCTGCAAAGTCCTTACTGAATGACTATTCCCTACTAAAATCAGCAACTTGCTCAACATAATTAAGAACATATAGGTTGGAAGCAGCATATTAAATCCTGGGGAAACTACCTGAGCAGCAGAATGTGAGCTCTGAAAAAGCACCACCGACAACAACACTAACACAGAAAATGCTTCATAGGTAGCGCAGCAATTAATTACAGTCAGCTGGTCAGTGCTGGAAAGTGTACCCAAAAGCCTATGGACCAGATTATGCCACCTTTGCTCACCTTATGGAGAGCCCTCCCCTACAACGAAGGTGCATTTTTAAACCAAGACAGCCTGCAGAACAAAATGCCACCTACTGAGAGCAAACAAGAGGGTGAAAAATCTGTGCCTGAACAAACAAGATCAATTGCTAACCTGAAATTAAAATCAGAGAGAAAACAAAATACACAGCCCGTTCTAAGAAACTGTCAGCAGGAGACGTTAGGGTGCTGGATGCTGCTATTAAACTGAGTTGTAACAGAAGCCAAGGAGCAGAATCACCAAGCCATGAGGCAAAGACGTCGGCATCAAAAGGACGAGGACATTGTGCAACAGGTCTCCTACACCCCATCCTCTGCAATTCCATCCTAAAACTTGGGGGAAGAGAAGAGATAACCTGACAACCTGTCATCACAGAGATCATAATCTCTCACTTCAGGGAGAGGTGTGGAATTAAAATAATTTTCTCCTTTGGTGGCTGCCAAGAAACATGACCTACAATTCCACACTAGATAACAACTGAAAGAAAGCCAGTATTTATTAAATATTTTTATCAGCTGGAAGAAACTGTCGCTTCAGCCAAGTCAGATTCACCCCTAATTTGTTAATGCCCATTTTCATGCTCCTGCTCACCGCAGCACGGCTCACACCACGGTTTCACCAACTCCTGTTGCTGGCAAAACCAGCTGAAGCAGCTCCTGCCCCCGCAGCAGCGCTGCCTCATCGCCAGTGGGGCTGTACCATCAGCAAGCAGCACTGATGTGGCACAGCGTCAGGCCTCCAAGCGACTGTACCACCACTTCTGAAGAGGCTGCATGGGAGCAAGGAGAGGCACTGGGAATTGGCAGAAGTTTAGGCTGGCTTTTCTGGCATATGCAAGGGCAGCAGTGCACCAACATCGAGAAGCACACGCCTCCATGAATGTCATGACCACCTGAGCCATGTTAAACACCACTGCTGCTCTCCAGTTACTCTAACGAGCAAGTGGCAACGTTAGATATTTGCATATGCAGTCACAATAAAACAGTTTTATTGTGCAATTTTCAAGCTACATTCAAATAATACATATAATCATGGTAGGGAAAAAGGCAACTCTGGTTTTGCTCATGGTGAAGATGATCGCGCAGGCAAACAGAAGTTGGAAACAACCACACTGTCCTGCCAATAAGGGTTTGCGTTCATGCTTCATGTTCCTCAAGCCACACTGACATCTGTTTTAGGCAGAAGGAGGAGAGCATGGACACCGGCAAGCCGTGTGCCGAAGCCGTTGCACCGCTAGGTATTCTGCCTTACCCTGGCCGCACCACTGTGCCACCATGGCTAACCCCAGGTTAGCTCCTCACAAGGTCTTTCTTAGGCAGGAGCAGCACCTGTGTGCCCCAGGAGCCGGTGAGACACGCAGGTAGCTCCAAGCTCAGGGTCCTTTGAAACGTGCGGGTCAACCCACCCCAAGCTGCAGACATTCCTAACTGTCCCAATGCACAGAGGGGCAGAGACTACGCAGGCTCAGCCTGGCCTTTCTGCCCATGGTGCAGTACTGATACCAATAATCAATACAGTGATTCCACTGTAAAAACCCACAGTACCTTTTCTCATGGGTTTTCACGTATGTGTAACTAGTATGCGCAAATAGTTATCCCAAGGCAAAGGGCACACTTCTTGCTATAGTTAAACTGTCCGAGTACTATTAGTAGTTGAGAAACCATCACCGTACTTGAGTAATCTTTGTTAACAAAATAAGCCTCTTCTATGTAGACTGTCTGGGTACACACTGCTAATAAAGAAGAAGGACAAACAAAAGGTCACAAAGCTAAGATAGTTTTAAATACCTGCTTTGGAGACAAACCTCAGCACAACATACGGATTGCAAGTAAGGAACATGGTTTGGGTTTTTTTGTTTATTTTTAAAGTACATGAGATCTTATGAGATCCTATACTTCTGCCTCAATTTCTAATTAGGACTCTCTGAGTAACATGTGCACATGATTATAGATTTCCCCCCACAAAATCAAGCTTCAAGTTTGCGAACCAGATCCAAAGAGCTGGTTTCTATGCATTCCTGAGGGAGAAAGGGCTATAGAAAAGCCTTTTATTTCTGCATGTATTTCCCAGAAGGCCTAACTAATGCAAAAGGAAATGTATCAGGCTTCTTCAATGGGGGGAGGGCAGGAGGGGATTAAAACGTTTCATGGGCAGAGTGTGTGCAAGTGGGGAGGGGTGAGCACTTCAGTGTGAGCAATTAAACGCAATTCTTTTGTAATCCTTATGATAAGATAGCTAAAATACCCTTTTTGACAGAAAACCCCACTCGAGTAAACGTCAAGGTAAATTGCACTGAAAAACAGACTGCATGTCACAAAAAGCTACTGTGAAGGGAGACACTTGAGACTGTATACGTACATCTCGTGAGAATCACCACTTCAGCATGTCAGCATCATGAAGTTAAGGGTATAAATACCGGAGTGCATGTTTCCGTTGCAATTCAGCATCATCTGCATGAACAGTTTCACGCAACTGCTAGCAATGGTTTCTTCCTCCTAAATTGATTTTATACGTACTTCTTTGCAAAGCTTTTCAAGAACTAACCCAGGTTGGTCCCAGGTTCAGAAACACACTTCAAGGTAAGATCATTAAAAAAAAAAANGCAAGGTAAAATAAATAAAAAAAAAAAAAAAAAAATGCAATCAGGAGCAGAGCAGCTCTTCGCTATACTAAAATAAATATTATAGAAAAACTAAATAAAATGTTATGGCCCCAGAATTAGGACTTTGGCTGCTGGGTCTACTTCACTGCCACAGCATTACCTATAGGCAATGCACTAAGCAGCTTTTGCCCCACCTCACCTCTTTAGGAACCCAAATCCTGACTCCAACCACCACATACGCTGTCAGCTGCAGCATACTGCCTCGAGCCTCTGCTGCCATCATAGGTCAGCTGCCATTCCCCTTGGGGCTTCTTTTTTTAAAAAAGCACACCCATTTCTTTAAAATATCCCCCCTTCCCCTTGCTAGCAAAAGCTGGACTTAAAATGGACATGGGCTGAGTTTGCAGAAGGTACATGTTGCTTTCATTTTTACAGGGAGGAGAGGCAGCAAACCATGCAGCTCCAGCTCACAGGTTAGTATACCCTTACCAACATATTCAAGTTTTGCTGCACTTGCTGGTTCAGAAATTCCAACTCTGCATTCATTTAAACACTGTTTTCATATTTAATGTAGCACGCAACTATATACAGCTCTCTAGTCACACTAAGTAAAAACAAGTTCATTCCCAGAGTTATGTCGCATTAGTATTAGTTACAGTGTAAATAGCCTAGGTTATTTAACTAGTCCACTCAATAACACAATCATCCATCCCTCCCTCCAGCCCTCTCATAGAACGGTAAAAGCAGCAATATTAATTATTTACTTAAAACTAAATAATCAGGTTGATTGTTCTAGGACTGTGCTTTTAGGTGGTGAGCTACTTAGCACTGTACTTAAAACATTTAGTAAGTTAACAGGAAAAGAAAAAACAACCACAACCCAGATTCATTACTGATTTTGTTCAGTCATTTATTCTTTCTCATAACTTCACTTTACCATATTTGAACAATTCCAGTTTTGCAACACTACATTCTGGAATTTTAACACTACGATTGATAGACATTTATATACCTCTCTGAACACAGAGATCAACACTTTCAAGAGTAAACTATTTGCTCAATAAAAAAACCCCCACACTTATTACAGTCTAAGCAACATGCAAGCAACTTGGAGCTTACCATGTTTATCAGAGAAGGTGATATTGAATAGTGCAGTGTTTCATTTAATAAAGTTATGAAAAGATCCAACAGCCACAAACTGAAGATCAACAATAAAGTGTACAGACTCTCAAGGCAGAGAGTAATTTACCACTGGAAATGACATGGGGGATTTGCAATCATTGGAAACAAAATGAGGAGAGATCAATTTTCTGGATAGGGAAAGTGAGAGTAATGGACAAATTCCAGGGCTTGGTACAGTATTTCACCCAGTCATTCCAGAGGTCTGTCTTACTCACGGGCTAGGGCAACACCTTTAATTTGCTTTTCTTCAGGGAAGTACTGGGTTACTTTTTTTTCAATCAGGTAACCTTTTCACCTCAGACAAGCTGAAGCTCACCACCCCACCTCACCATGCTGTGTGGGGCAAGAGAGGGGGCACTGAAGTAGCAGGCAGGACACCAGCTGCTGTAATTCTGGGATGACACAAGACAGCCGTTTTCCCAAGATGTTTGCCTGGCTTTATCAAGATTCTTTCTAACTTTTATATTTTTGCTGAATATTTCTACAATGCAGCTGTACCTACAAGCTCCAGAAGCAATGAAAGCTGCAGCCGTAGCATGCATGGCTTGGCAGCGTAACGCCTCTTTCAGGGCAGCAACCCCCTCAACTGCCTGCTGCTCCAAATGCTACTCCCTTAAAAAAACCTCACAATCCCGTGCAGCACTCAGACAGACTTCATGCATATACCTCTGAGAGGCACAACAAAGAGTAAGGCAGTCATCAGTCTTCTGGCTGTTTTCAATACATTTCTCTATTCTTCCACAAAAAAAAAAAAAAAAACAAAAACAAAAAACACACACCACACAACAACAAAACTCACATTATTACAGCATAGATTTTTCTCATTATGACTCTGCCCAACCCATTACAAAGTTGGAAGCTAAACCCAAGCATCAGTACATACATGCTTTGGAAACATAACGTCTAGTCATTACACAGCAAAGCTCTACTCAGTCACCTATCTGAAAATTATTTTGAAAAAAAAAATCTTCTTAATTTCTCTTTGGTTGTATATGCAGCTTTGAAAAATCCCACCAAGATTTTTAAAACTCTACTTCACAAAGCTACACTCCTCTAAGTCTGCTCTTATTTGCCATGAATCATTTCAACACAAGTTCTCCATATTAACTCCTTCAACCTTGCATGGCATAATTACAAATGTTCTCTCTGCATATTTTTGCATATTTAACTGAGAGACATTTCATGCTAATGCAAAAGGAAATGTCTCGGTACACATTTATTTCATGTTATGCTTACATTGTGCTACACCGTTTACTTCTCAATTTCTAGGTAACCTCTAGCATAGTGCAGGTGTAATTCATAAACAGCAATTACAACACAATGTAAGTTACAACATAAGTACATTGATAGAACATCAGCTGAAGGTAATGCAAAGGCAAGTCCTCAAATTGCACATGATAATTAAGAGCCTTCATGAGAAATCCCATGTGGAGAAAAGTCTCATCATAGGCCAGGAAAGTGTATAATCAAATTAATGAGAAGGTAAATTTCAGCCTCAAGACTTGTGTGTTCTGCATGCATGCCAGACCTCACAAAAGTTTCTCTTATAAACTTGACACAGGATCTGAAGCTGTCTGGGACAGTCTGGAGCAAAAGGAGAGCAGCAGTATGTGGTATTTTGCCTATGGTACTAATGTGGTTTGGAGGAAATCTCTCATCCCTCTTTGTACCACACATCTCTGCCCAAATTATCATTTGACCAAAGCATTTGTGCTCCCACTGACTACCCTGATGAAGACAGATGGGCTGAAGGGTTACTGAAAATACACTAGCAGAACCCATCGCTTTGGAAATCATCTGCCAGACTGAAGCCAACAGCATGTGCCAGCACAATGTAAGGATCTTTCTTCCCCCACCAGTCTTTCCCTCCACAAGGCTGCAAATTTTCAGGCAAAGCAGGAGCACTGATCTAGTGCCTGGTGTGGAAATGCTATTCTTAACACACAGTTCAACATATTCCCCAGGAGCCCTGCAAGCTTCAAGCCTCTGAAGGCACGGGTGTTCCCTTCCGAAAATAATTAATCCCCATCACCTAGAAAGATGGACAAAGCCTCATCAGTCGGCACTGAGCTCAAGCAGCCTTTCTCCATTCTTGACTACTTCCTGAAATATTTAATCTGCTTCTGTCACCCACAAATCCAAAGCAAAAAGGCAGATCCTGTAATAAGAGCTGTGAGATCCCTGAGCTTGTTACTAGTAGCTTCTCAAATCAAAGAAACAGGTATAACTTGTTATTTCTTCTCAAAGTTCCTCATGCCTCCTCAGAATAACATCTGAACGTCAAGCAAATAGGGCCCTTGAGGATCTTGTCTTCCACTAGACTTCCAGACAAGAAAATGTGTATTTACATGATTAATAATGTAATTACTATAATTACCTATAATGTATATTAGTATATATTATATATATTAATAAAGTAATATAATGACTTATATTTATTAAAAAACCTTTTTAGAAAGGTACAGACTTTTTTAATTGACCGATGCCTTTAAACTTTAAAGTAACCTTTAATACAAAAGGAGAAAATGTAACAGGCATGAAAGTCAGGTTATGCACCCATTTTACTTTCTTTCAGACAGCTTTAAGCACCTTACTTCATTGAGCGTTTTGAAAATTTTCCTCCCAGTTTTAAGATTCAAACTGCAGATTTTTGTTGTCCACATAACTTAATTTCACAATCATGAGGCAATCACACAAAGCCCCATAAAACTTTTAAAAACAAACTTTGTCATTTTGTTATTTGGTTATGCCACAGCTTTCCCAGAGGCTGAACAAAATGTGGCAGGCACTTCAGCCACTGCAGTCCTCCCCAAGCCTCTGGATTGTTTGCATCTCTGGAAGCTAATGCAATGGGGCGACTTAGTCAATGTTATTTTTACAAGCCATTTTAAGTGGGAAAGCCAGCATGCACCACTGGCTCCTGCTCTGGCATGCTGTGCTACACCCCCCCATCTGGTCCTTGTTCAAGCTGCGGAAGCAATGCCGGACTAATCCCAAACGTTTGTGATTCGTTCAAAAGAGATCGTTAGTGTCACAGCAGTTCTTGTGGACCTTACTTTACACGGATGAAGGCAAACAGCAAGGACCAGAAGAACAACAGCTACTTTGTTCACACAATAGAAGAATATGAAACTGCCAGGATCCTTCTGAATTGCTGAAATTGCTAAGTTTTACTACGCTACGCTAAACAGCTGGGCTACAGAGCAAAGTCATGAAACTGATCTTTGGTATTTCCCTCTCCCATTCACCCTCTCTCAACGCAGATGCCAACTACTTGGTTAGCCACGTTTCATTAATAAGAAAAACACACAGTCAATTGATACAAATATGGTAACCGGAAACCTCTCTTCATTGTTTTAACCATTTAGCTCTTGACAGAATAATGGAAAAGGAAATCTGAACACTGTCCACTCCAAATCTGCAACTGCACTTCTTCAGCTTACACTTACAGCGCAACTCTGCCACTGAAAAGCAGGAATTCTCAGTACAAAAATTAAAACTGCATCATGAAAAATAACTTTGCAAATACAAGGGTTTGCAGGTTTTTAAAAAAAAAAAACAAAACAAAACAACCAAGCCCCAGCAAAACATGCCTTGTGTAAAAAGAGAGAAGCAGCGGAAAGGGACACAACTTTAACTCTCCCCTTGCCATCACTCATTGCGGCTTAGTCCTTGACACCCTGGGCAGCCCAGCGGGGTCCCGTTGTGAAGCCTCCGTAACAGCCCATGGGGGTGTCGATATTCACCAGGCGGGCAGCCCGTAGGCAGGCTGGGAGAAGAGGCTGCAGGCAGCAGGCAGGCAGGAGCCCCAGCAAGGCTCCCCCGGCAGCAGAGGACCTGCTGAGCCACTCTGCGGCACTGGCACCTTTGCCCCTAGCTTCCAGTGCCTGCAAAGCTCAGGGAAAAAATGATTACAATGTAAGGGGCAGGTACAAAAGGGAAGGCAGAATGGTCTGTACTGAAGTGCATTAAGAAGCCAAGCCCTAGAAAAAGTGAGTTACACCAGACACTAGTCACATGGCATCTGATTAGGTTGGAGGGAAAAAAAAAAACCAAAA
>VZTL01029723.1:24700-41324 GCA_013400535.1 Scopus umbretta
TTTTTGTAATAGTAGGAGGGGAAGAGTCATTTCAACACATCAAGCCACAGACAGCACTACATGCCTAGCCACCACAAAGTAATCCAAACGAACAAAGGTTTGTTTTTCTTGATCCACCTCTTTTTTATTAGTGTGACAGTCCTGACTTTCTTTTCCTGGTGGAATTCAACAAAAAACCTGATTAAGAATTAATGGCTACCCCTCGACTTCATCCAAAAGTAACAAAACATTCCAACAGATTAAAAAAAAAAATAAAAATCTGTTTAGTGAACATAAGGCAAGTTTCTACTTAAAGTCTTAGCTCCTCAAAACGCTCAGAAATTCCCCTCCCCTTTTGTTTTCTCTGTTTCTTATTAGACAAAGCATCAGTGTCGTTACAATGTAATGGCATCCTTTCAATATTTAATAGCTTCTTGTTATTAAGGAAAATAGAACTTTTAGAAGCATAAAAGATTATTCTGACGTCTCCTAAAAGACAGATTTTATTCTTAGTTCACCTTTTGTTTTGCACCTATTTGCAAACAACACCCTACTGATCTGGGATTTGCAGAGTGAGTTTCGTTCATTTATTCAAGCAAGATTCAGTGATGCTGATAATCAAGGTAGTTAAATTTAAAAAGAGCAAAACCAGAAAAAGCATATACTAGTTATGCAACACATACCACCCTAAGTTCTAATAAAAGACAAAAGCATTGGCATAATTTAATAGCAATAACCAGAAAACCTAGTAGTAGCTTCCAGAGCATAACCAAGACTGAGGGCTGTCACTGTCCCATCCCCACCCCCACCCCCACTGATTCTTCTAACTTCAAACTTCAGCATGGCTGTTCTTTGGGAGAAAAATACAGATATTCAAATGCCAGTTACTTATATAAACACAGATTGTTCTGTATACACCAATACAGATCACTTCAAAGTCTGATGTCTTCAAAATAGATCTCAAGATTCAAACTCCAGTTTTGCACACTCAGTATAAACAAAGCAGCCGCCTGTTCAGCTACAATTTATGTAACACCCATCAAAGGTTTTTTTTCATTAATTCTTCATATTTCAGCTGTATGGCAATAGAAAACATACAGTATCTATACACAATGTACCAACAACAAGAAAAAAAAGACAGCTTCCCAACAGTTTGTATCACAACAACACTGAGGCACTTGCCGAGGCATCGCTGTTCGTGGGGACTACACCTACATTTGTGCGTCTGTCCACAAGCTGGACCAACGCGATTACAGAAATTAAGAAGACTAGTCATAGAAAGAGATCCCTCTCCAATGTACACATAAACATAAGAGCATTTACAATTAATCTCCACATAGGCAATATGACTCACTGTCAGTTTAAGAAATCTCAGTCTGCAGAGTAATTCAAACAGCTTCATTGTTAGTTATGATGTAATGAAATCAGTCAGTCAACAGTAGTAACACTACATAAACCTCTCTTTCAGAGCCTAGATTACAGCATTTTGCAAGTTAAGACAATTATTTTCTGCTGCTACTAAATTATTCCCTATTGCGACAAGTAATTTACTTGATAAAGAACCTTTAAATGAGCTTTTAACTTATGCTGCCTTACAAAATACCTAAAAAAATTAATTTCTTACCTGCAACCCAAGCTGCACGGCTGTTCTCACAGCTCTCTTACAAAGACCGTAGCAAAAGGTTGCCTTGAGCAGTAGGCAATGGCCTGAATTTTGTCATCAAGTAATGAGCCTGCCACAAAAATAATGACCACATGGCAGCAGCCTGCTGGATATAAATCCCTTTGCTGCTTAAAACTAGATTTTGGATCAATATTAAAACAGAAACAAAACAAAACAAAAAAACATACTAGCTGAAAAGTGTAGCAAGAATAAAAAGCACGTATGCTGGCCTCACTAACTATACAGCAGGATGCAAATTAGCACCAAGCTATTTTACAGTTAAGCAAGTGTGAAAATAAGAATATGGAACAGAGAACACTTAGCCCTGCGCAGAGTCAGCCGCAAGCACTAAATGCCTCACTGTGCAAACGGTGAACGCTTTCTAAAGAGAGCCCGATACTTCGAAGCAGCAAAATAAACGCTCCATGTTTTGCGAGGGCCCCCTCCCTCTCCAGCCCTGCTCACCCTTTCCTCCCCTAAGGCTTCAGTTCTTGGTTAACATCTCTTTGCCGGAAAATAATTGCCTGCCTCCGAAAGGCATCTCGGACAGTGTCACTCCTTAATCAGCAGGAGGACAGCTGAGTGATGCGAGGCATTTCCACCTTCTCCCTGGAGTAATTGCACCGTCTCCACAAGGCAGTACTGCAACATCAAGAGCTCAAATGACTTTAAATGCAGTGCTCTCCCCTAATGAGAACCATACTTACTTACAGTAAGGTTGCTCTCCAAAAACCCACTTCATACTACTACACCAGCTGCCTATTAGGACTTAGCTTATCGATACAGCTATCGCCAAGGATCAATCAGTGCAGCCTGCATACAAAAAAATCCATTTGTAGAAATTAACTCACAACATTTTTGGTATACCTAGATACATATATGCAAGCAATAATCAATTCTGTTACCTTTACATTTTTATCACAGTGTGAACAAGCAGCAGTAGATTTGCAAGTCCTCATGCTCTGCCAGAGGAAGAATACCAGTAAAATTACACTAGATTTACAAAATGTGATTAATTTACCCCTCTGCAGAAATACCTTAAAAAAATAAAACTAGAGATGTATTTCTCAATAAATTGGAGATACGGAGAGAAAAAAAACACGCTCACGGGACTTGCTAATACACCTGCAGCAGGCAGACCAAGAAGGAAATGTGTGAATCAGAATACTACAAATTTCAGCTTTCATCAGATCCATAATACATGCTGTAGTTTCACTCCAGAATGAAACATCAGCATCTGGAAATTGCACGGGTGTGTTTCTTCCAAACAAGTCACCTTTTCTTCCTCACATCACACATTTACTTGAAAATCTAGACACGATCCTCACCATCCCCAAAGAGCCACCAAAAAAATATTT
This sequence comes from Scopus umbretta, assembly GCA_013400535.1. Taxonomy (NCBI): domain Eukaryota; kingdom Metazoa; phylum Chordata; class Aves; order Pelecaniformes; family Scopidae; genus Scopus; species Scopus umbretta. The sequence continues at coordinate 27,701 of VZTL01029723.1, forward strand.
TCTGTAACGACACTTAAATCCCATAATTGTTTCTTTTTATCCATTCTTTTTAACCAGTTTTCAACCCTTCCCAACTCTGCCCTCTTGCTAGTTATCTGCTCTTGACAGTGAGCCATAGCTTGAACCCATGTTCCCTGCCCCACACCCACTTCATTTTACAGCTTATTCAATAAACTAACAGCTACTGCCCCTTTTTTCTCCCCCACGCGTTGAGATCCACATTTGCAGCAAGACTTACAGGAAATCTTTTTCAGATACAACAGCCAAAGGCACAGCTCAATGACCAGATGCATAAGGACCACACAAGTTATCTCAAACCTGCTCTTTCAAGTTCTGCTTCTCCTCCTTCCATGAGGCTCACTTTATTCGTGTTTCAAACTATGCTGTAAACTTCCCGAGGAAGCGACCATGTCTCCCACGCAGGTTTACACCATAAACTCTTCACACACCACGTCTCTGCTTGGGTCCCTTGAATGCCACCAGATTACAACAGCCCTGGTAGTACAGTAAACCATCAATTACACTTGAGTCTAGCAGCTTCATTATTTTTTCAGGAAATGGAAATCATGGATTGAGAAAGTTACACTGTCCTTTCCCAACACGCAAGTCCCTCCTCTCCACACAAAGGGAACTACCTAATTTGGTTTTATTAGACTGTGTTTGATTGTTGGGATGAAAGTTTCAGGAGCCTTCATATCCTCCTCCACAACCTCACAAAGATTCAGTTAAATTTCAGCTTGTTTTCTTCTCTGCTCCCCTACCATTTTTAAAAGCTCACATTTTCATCAACTATGTAAGTTAAACTGCCTTTCATCCCTTCCACATCACAGCCACACAGAGATCTTTAAACCTCTTTACACAAGCTTTGAAAAGCAAGTATAACTAGGTATTAGAAGTAAAGCAACAAGTTTTGAAAATGGAAAAAGCGATTCTTGCTTTGGGAGATCAGAAGTCAAAAGTGCTTTATACCCTTAAAATGATCATAGGCACATTAAGCAACTTAAAAAGTGGAAAAAACACGGCAGCAACGTAAGTAGATGCCAAGTCAAGTAGATGTAGTCAAGCTTGACTACAAGTAGGTTTGGCCAAGTGCTTAAAACATTCAAGTTGAGAAGCAAATAAACTGCCTTATTTCACTAGACAGAGCTGAGACAGGGAAGGGGAAGTGCTACTGAGAAGCCTATGTTTTTAACAGTTTCCTGTTCACACCAGAACACTTCCTTGATTAATCAATGTATTACTTTACGATGCACATCTATGTGACCCCCACGTATGAAGGTAGCTGTTAACGCGCAGTAAAACTCCCAAAAATGTTTTCGACTCTGCAGATGGCCACCAGAAGAAGTGTAAGCCTTCATTACTGATGTTCACTGCTATCATGGTTTCTTCCCCTTCATGCACTTCAGAGCTAGGCTGTTCCACACGACTGTCAGAGACGTAAAAGCCCGAGTAGCTGACCTCAGGCTCTGGATGGGATTTCTGCATCCTTCTGCCAAAGACCTAAGCAGGGGGTTACAGCCAAAGTCCAGAAGCATTCCACAACCGCTGCAGCAAACACTCGCCTGTTCCAGTGAACCCCAACTTCCACCTGCCACAAAGCCTAATCCCGATAGAAGCACGAGTACTTTACTCCTGCAAGTAGCCCACTGGCTGAGAGCTGGGCTAACGAGACAAGGCCTCAGCTGAATTCTGCATTTTGCTGTGCATTTTATGAAAGAGAACAGCTTTCACCCTCCCACTCCCTCCCTCTGCCGCAAACCCAAGCACTGAAAGCAATATAAATACAAGGTTTTGAAGGATTGTTGCACAAACTTTACCAATCATAACAAAGCCCCAGAACAGACAATCATTACACTGCTGGTAAAACTGCTGGTGCTGTGATGGATATCACATGGCCTGCCTCTTATTCTACACACTTAACACTTTGGCGTGAGTCCCACTGTTGGTTCACTGTGATGAGTCTGGAAAATCTGTGCCAATGTGCCTATCAGTAGCACGTAATTTGCAAAAAGGACAGACAGCTATGTGTACATTGTTGTACATGATAGCATTAGGAATGTTAGGCAGCCAAAAAGCAAATTCTTCTTTGTCCTAGGTGTTTAGAAATGCTGCACATATGACCTGACTTCATATAACCTACATACACTAGTCACTAAAAATTAACTGTCAACTTTGGTCTACCCGTGCAAGTATCTAAACAGTTTGATATTAAAATATAGATTAAAACAACTTCTAAGCAGTTTGATATTAAAATTTATACTAAAGTGGCTTTAATTCTAAATGAAGCCTGAATTCTAAGTCCTATGGAATATACTTGTCTTTAAAAGCAAAGTATCAGCTACCTCAAATGCTTTGAAATTAAGGAAATGAAATATCAAGAATTAAAACTAAATTGAATTTTAGCTACAGCTTTTCTCTTTGAGTGAAACGAAATAATCATCCAGTTTTATTACAGTTTTGGCCTTCACATTCTTATACTCAGGGTGATTCAGGAAACAATAAAGCTGCTTGTGCCAGGACAGGCAGTACCCACCTGACATTGTCCTGGCTCACAACAGTCCAAATAGTTCCATCAATACATTTTCAAAAAAAACACTCGCTGAAAGAAACAGTGGCTCAAAACTCTTTCTTCTCTTTGAATGATGAAATCGATAGTCATCATTACCATCAGTATCCCAACTATAAAACTTTTTCTTTTCCTTGCTTCCCATAAGAATTTTAATGTATGCCAGTATTAGATAGTATGGCCTGTAGCTTTACTGTCAGTATTTGATTAATTTTAACCCTAACCAGAGGTTCCTCTGTCTGTGAAGAGAAGGAACACTCACAAGTGGCAACGTGCAAAGGAAAAGAAGTAACAACATACTGCCTGAACAACTAAATATAGCATCTTCGCTGGATAACTAAATGTAACATCTCAGTATTAATACCACGTTTGCAGTTTTTAAGTGTATGAAGTCTTAAAACTCAATGCTTGAAGATCTTGAACTCCTGTAATCACAAAGGGCTTTCAACATTGCAAGAAGGGTCTCAAAAAGGCCTGCTGAAGTCATTCAATCACATCTGAAGAACTTTTTGAAGTCACTGCAGCAATCGCAACCCTACAGGGACGTCTAAACAAATGTTTTCACAGTGCTACTGGCTGTAATGTTAAGTACTACATTAAAAATCCACACTGCTCTTTTTAGTGAAATAATTGAAATATTTTTCAGAAGCCAACATAAACATGTAAATTCTGAACAAAGGCTACGATATTATCCCGTGTGTTACAAATGTATTCCAGCTGAGCTTTGTCCAGACAGATACTTCAGGATCTGGACAAGCCGATCACCAAGACTCCCCAAACATCATGGTCTGAGCGCGCCAAGTTCAGAGCTGCTGCAGCACCTTTCCAGCTCGAGGTGCGTGTTCAGATCATCAGGGTCTGTCTCACAATTTACGTACCCACCTTCAAACTTCAACACGTGCTTTCAAGATCTTTAATCTTCGACAACTGAGTTCCCCCCTCTACGCATTTCTGCCTGCCTTTCAGGAAGTTTCAAACAGTGTCATTTTTCTGGACCTTGCTTGTTGTTATTCTCTCAGGATGAAACAGGACATAAACCCTTACAAAGCTCCTAATGTCTTATGTTCAGGTGGTAAGGCAACTTGATCCAGTAGTTGCTTCAGCCTTAAAATGGAGTTGTTTAACACTGGTTAGAAACACAACTTGACAAAACAACACCTCATACCTCAGCAATCAAAAAGGAGCTCAGCCAAAGAAATCCTTACTTTTAAGGATCTGAGAGCATACTAATTAAGAGACCTCTCTCTGGACCTGACCCCTGACTAGGACCAAGGCCTTCTCTCAGACAGACATACACTCACCAGGCTGAAACAGAAATGTCTTCCTGATGGCAAAACACCACCACTACTAACTCCAGAGATTTCATTCTCAGAGAGATCTCTGTTTTGTCCGCATTCATATTCTGGTGCACATTTTTCAGTTAACTTATGAAACGTTTAGAGCTTTCTTTCCTTTCCAGCTTGCTCATGGGTCAACTTGAGTTGTTACATCTGCCCACACCAAATCACCATTCTTTTTCAAAACACTAATTAGTTTGCTTTGGGAGTAGACTTCTGCCTGCAGGTAAGACCAACTTCATCACTGACCAGCCCACCAGCACAGGCCATTTAGCTGAGCCCACAAATGCCCTCAGAGGGTTTGGGTCTGCCACCCCGTTACGTGGCTCCTCCCCAGACCCAGCCCTGTGGGGATGCTGTCATTCAAGGGACCAGCGTTACCCAGCGAGTGTCTTAATGCCATTACAAGTCTTCAACCCCTTCTTGCAACATGCAGTAACCACGCTCCTCTTGTTACAAAATTCCTCCACTTATGTGTCTCCAGAACGGAAACAAAAAGGATTAATCACGAACCTTCACAAAGAACCACTTGGCTGATGGTATGTAGAAAATACTAAGAATGGGTAGTTGTGTTAAAGGTGCGAAGGGGAAAGTGGAGTAAGGTGGGGAGGGGAAATCACTCTGAAGCACAGTATCTTCTAAGTTTGTAGAACATAGAAACACAGCTCCAAGTTCTCTTAACTCTAGTAACACCTGTGTATTCACAGTCCTCATAAATGAGCCAACTCATTTAATGATGACATCACTGTTATAAAACGTGCACTGGATCACAAACATTTCAGTATATTAAAAGGAAGCATACAAAACCCAACACAAGAATATGCAATATCAAGCTGTCCATACTAGTACCTGCACATCTCAACACAAAGAACACCTTGGGCTGTTTCCTGAGCCTGGGCTGTATAGCTTTCATCCTCTATTAAAAAAAAAAAAAAAAAAAAAAAAAAAAAAGACTAATCCCAAACCTCACCTTTGTGATTCATGAAAATGGTGGGAAATGCTGTAACTATGCCAAGAAGTCAATTTGACATACAGTCTTGACATCAGGGTGACCTCTGCATGCTGCTGCTCTTCAAAAGCATATTTACATCCCAAGCAGGCAACATGTCACCAGAAGAGTTATTTCTCCTATGTCACAGGGTAGCCAGAAGTACTTACTCTTATCACAACTGCTACCAAAAATCATCCCCAACCCAAAATTGCATGGATTAGTAACAGCACCAATACCCATAGCTAGCCTGGATTAAAAAAAAAAAAAAATGCCCTTTCATTTTTCTACCAAGTTTTCCTTTCCTTTTTGTCTCTTCTATAATGGAGGACTTCCTTATCAATGTCCCAGTATCACGAACTTTCCAGTTGCGTTTGCACAGTCATTACAAACTTTCCACAGTAACCAACAAGGTCTTTCAGTACACAAAACTTCCCCGAGGAATGTTAAGGGCTTGTACCAGAGCAGCATGAAGGTCCTCCTGCGGTCCCAGCAGAAGTAGCACATGAGGCTACTAACAACCATACAGTGTGCTCAGTCTTAGAAATTCAGATGGAACTATACATCTGCAGCAATGACTCTCTGCTTTAGCAACCCCAGCCAGCCCTGTCCATTTAAATTACCAATCACCAGCTATTTGGCTTCCCAGTATCTATACAGCTCTTCCTTTGTAGAGAAAAGAAGTTAAGGTGAAATTGCTGGAGCATGCAGTCCTAGCAAAGCAGCCCTTTGCACTTGTGATGGGTCTCTTACCCAGCCAGCTGCACCACTTCTGCCCTCACTTACAGTGAGTACTGATCAGTACAAAACAAAACCAAATTTCAGCTGCCCAAAGTAAAAGCACAGAAGAAACACAGCTTTATTCCATCCCTTTTCAGAGCTCCCACTGTGCTACTCCCAAAATTACAGCTCGACTTTTGGTAGCGTAACCATGAAATCCACTAGCACATTCAGTACTTTCTCCATCTCCCCAAGGATAACTCAAAAAGTGGCAGGTGGCAAAAAAAAAAAGAAATGGAGGGGGCGGGAACAAGACTGAAAAGAAAGCAGAAAAATATAATGGAAAATCATTAAGTTTGCTTCCAAAATTCCACTGCTTTCCAGCAGTGAGAAACTCCCAGAAAGCATAACATGCTGCACCTAAGAATTCGACATGATACCTGACCTGAACAGAGAGCACTTCTTTCACAGCACTACCTGACCACCATAGCATCAAGTAAAATACTTCAAAGAACATGCATGTGAGGAAGAAAAAAAGAGGTATGGGAAGATGCACCAAGCATAAACATGCCCTTCCACAGTTTGCAAGCCAAGAGCAAGCCTCGGTTTCTGCAGGAACAGCTTGCTCTCCTGACTAGCATAAGGCTATTATCTGTATCAGCTATTATACTGCTTAAGAGACTTTAATTTAGGGTATATCTCATGTTCCTCCTCTTTAAAAGTAAGTTTTATTCAACACAGAATTAGTTCTTTTCCTCATACCCTTTTTTATCAGAGGTACAAACCTCCTTGCACAGTAGACTTCAAGTATAATTTTGGTACAAAATAGACTAATGTAAATAAATAGCAACTAAATTGGTGGAGTGATGTCAGTGCAGCTATGATCAAAGTCAGATAGCTATCTCCAGAACATCTCATCCACCCCAAAATGTCATCTCAAACTCTACCAAATGGGGAAGGGGCAGATGTGTTCCTTATAAAACCTCCACAGTCCAAGGAATGTAAATAAGGGATATTGTTAATACGAAAGACCTAGTTAAAGCTTTACATTTGTAACATTTAAAAGGTTTTCCCCTCCTTTTTGTATCTTTAGTCAAAGGTTATAAATGTTTAAGGGATGGTAGTTGCCATGGAAATACGCAGGCCAAGATCTCTCTGTGGGAACCTCAAAGCTCCCTTCAACTACCAGAGAGCGCGTGTAATGACAGGGTCACATTAACACCTCTGACTCCCAAAGCCCATTTATTGCATAGAAATTAGCACAGCTGACTCCATTCACCTTCCACAGACAAACATTAACTACTCCTGCTCAACCAATCTTCTGCTGCACTCACCCCTTCCCCTGGACACGCTCCCAGACCTATTTCGGCACCATCCTTCCTACAGCAGCAAATTGATCTTCAATGTGTACAACCCTCTTCGGCAAACACTAAGCAGAAACCAGAGAGTGCAAAGGCCATCAGATGCTTCACCTGATCAAAAGCATCATTTCATAATCTGTTGAGAAATTTCCAAAGCAATTGACATAATAAATCTGCATCCTATTCCAAATGATGAAGGCATAGCTATGAAGAAAAACAGCGGCAGACATGCAGCAACAGGAACTGAACTCTCATAAAAGCCAACAATTCAATTAGACAACAGAAGACAGGTTCTGAATAATGGTCACTTTTTCCCCTGGTGGCTGTCGGTACTAAAGCAGGAAAAAAGAAGTTCTTAAAAACCTCAGTGGAATTCCTGAATATCAGCATTACCATTTGATGCACAATCAATTTATGCACATAGGAGGCCCATTTCAGGTCAGATGCAAGCACACCCTTTTTTTTTTTTTTTTTTTAATCAATTCCAAATAGGCAAATTCAAGTACTGGAGAGTGTCTCCTCATCAGCATCTTAGTTCTGTGAGTAAATACTCATTTTACCTTTAAAATACACACACTTAATTTGCATAGCCATATGAGTTTGTACGAAATAGATTTGTCACACACACTCTGCCATTGCAATAATGAATCCCTTAGACTTATAGAAGATCAGATTCAAGATACACTTAGAGATACTTATTTGCGTATTTGAATACAACACTATTTCAGTTGTATCTATCCTCATTGAAAATAGCTAGTCAAATATGTTAAACAATTTGTATGCTGTGAATGTATACATATGGATTGGGGGTTATTTATTTATTTAATTCTTTAATTCTTTGGGGAGACAGAATTGCACAGAGAGGAAAGCTCCTAAGCCTATGAAAAGGTCTGTCTTACATACTCATCATACAATCCCTCACAACTAAATCCTGAGGAAAAGCAATGAAATGAAGAAGTCATTGTATGTCTCGCTTCCCTAGCAAATAATCAGGATGACCTTTCAAGGCAGTTTATCAATTTCCCTGACACTTAGAGTAAAAACTCAAATTCAACTGAACAGTAAACTTATTTCAATAGGGCGTCTAAACATGTAACTGCAGATTTTCAAACCTCAATAATTTCAAGAAAAGGCAGCCATTCTCACATCTAAACAAGACTAGATTTTAACAGGTTTAAAAAAAAAAATAATTCTTACTCCTGAGCAGGAGACAGATACTTTTTAGTGGCTTTGCACATTTTTTTATTTGTTTTAGGCTGGGGGGTGGGCAGGAAGAGTATTAGTTCTATCAAAGGTCTTTATTTTCTTTGCACCTACAGTTCTGATGGACAACTAATTTTCTGGCAAACGGACCCTTCAGGTAGGGTACATCTGCAGCCAAATACGGAAGGGGATCTGTGTGCCCATACATATGCATCTCTAGCAAATCCTCAGTAATTATGCAATTGCTGAGTGAAACAGGAATGCATAATTCCTTGCCCCTGGCCGTTTTAAGCACTTTTTGTTAAAAGAAACAACAGAAATGTTGGAGAGGGAAAAAAGCTTTGAGCACAACATTGCTCCAGCAGACTTCTATATGCAAAATGACAAATTAAAACATTACTGCCCTGTTAGTACAGCAACTTTTTTTTTTGGTCGTTTTGTGGAGATGTCAGGACAGTATGCTTGTGCAGGGACCTTGCCCTACAGGTCAACCTCTGCAGGCATATCACCAGCCTCAGCTTATGCTCCATCCACACAAACCTGCTATCAAGGTCAGTGCCTTCCTAACTTCTAACTGTGAAGTGACTACTAACTTCTGTGTGCAGTACACTCCTCTGTTTGTAAATGCCTTGCAGATCGTTCTTACCGTACTCAAGTTAAACACAGATTTACATGCAGAAAAATCTCACAGCCCACACTACAATGTCTGGCAAGAATTGCAGAGCCTACCAAGAACATCCAAGATGCAACTTACAGGGAAGGGTAATAAATATTTTATTAATTAGGTTGAGAAAAGATTAATTGTCCAAAAGTTTATCTGTATTCCCAACACTTTGCCAATGTTATCAGTTGGTCCAATGAAAGGTATAGCCTCTGTCCCCAAACTTTGTCTTCCTTACATCCTCTGATCAGTGAGAAGAATCTCATCTGGTTTCACTGAACAGCAAGTGTTCTGCTTGCATTAAAAACTGGCATTTTACTTCTTAACTGTGATTTGATTTAGTAAATGGCTTCCAAATAAATTCAAGCATTACTGGATGAGATAAAAATCACAGAGAAAGGTATCTGTAAAATATTATATTGATACTTAAAAGTTACTTAATTCCAGAGAATATACCCATGACCGACGTGCACATGACAGTCCCAAACACCACCAGGCAGAGCAGGTTTATTTTTTCCTACTGTCACAAGAGACAACTTGCAAACTGGGAAGTTACAATAATGCATTTTACAGTGATAAAATACCAAATTTAGTGTGTCCTTACACTAACATTGACCAAGCTATTTCACACTAAACAATGTAAGAGATAGCTAGCTTCTTCTGAAGTATTTAAAACTTGGGCATTTAACTATAAGAAAAGCCAAGCGCAACCTCAATAACCTGATTTAAGACATAAATTCATTGCGCACTGTGTTTAGAAAAAAGTCTATATTGTTCCATTCTCCCCAAATGTATCAAATTTAGACTGAGAGAGGATTCAAATACAAATCCAAGAACTTTCATGTCTCTAGGTCTCTTCCCCACATCCTGCATTGTTTTTCCAGTAACAAACCACCATAACACATTACCTCTTTCAGTGGAAATGAGAACAAAGGCATTCTTTGAGGAAAAAAAAAAAATAGCCTCCACTTTTCTATGCATCTCTTTGTGTATACAATGACAAAGTTCATACAGCATCATTTGTTTATGAAAAGGAGGGGAAAAAAAAAAAACAAACCAACAAGCACAACTAAGCATATACATATACAACCAAATCATTCGGGGCAAGGAGAATGCCTACTTTATATTGGGGGAAGGAGGAAAAACTCAGCAGAAACACAGTTGAAGCCTGCCCTTGAAAACTACTCTCGAACAAAGCAAGAACTATAATCACGTTTCATGCATTTTTTCCCCCCTTTTCCTCCCTCTCTGGCATTTATAATGCATGCAAATCTGTCCGGACCTGGCAGGCCATGTTCAAGCACAGGGGAACGCCAGCCTCCCCGCTCTGTCTCACCTCACTGCAGTCGTGTCAGACCTGCTTTAACTTCCAGACAGCAGCCGGTCTCTCCTGCATACCAGCAAAGAGCGAGTAAAGCTTGCAGAAGTTTCTACCCTCCTGCCTGCTTTCCCAGCAGAAATGCCTGTCTCCGTAAACTTTCCCCTGCTTTGCATATCCTCTTGTCTCCCAGCTCAGTTGAGTAATCAGATGCATTAAGGACGTCAGGATTTCGCAGCCTGCTAATTCCATACATGTCATGTAAGTGCTCGATCACGTACACATCTGCTCGGCATGCACAATCGTGCACGGGAACATACAAATCAAGCTCCTCACAATGCACGATCATCGGTTCTCTCAGGCCCGTGCTGCACCGCAGCTCTGAAAGCATTCATCAGAGAGAGGGAACGAGTGAAATGTAACATGCCTGTCCTTGCAACGAGGCCAACAGGTAGTAATTTTGCAGCACAGTGTTAAATCCTCTTTGGTCTGCCTCATATATAGGCTAATACTAATTTTTTAAGAGGATCAATGCAGAAAATGCCTGGTGGATTAGGAGTTCACTGCTGTACATGAACAGAGAGAAAAAGAAATAGGTAGAAGAGGAGGAGAAAGACAGGAAAATGGGTATTATTTCTAGATTACTAACAAACTTGTTCTAAACTTGATACACAGGCTTAACTTTATTTACTGTCCTTACACAAGCTCCTTATCTGCTCATATCTACAGTCCAAGTTTTTATTAACTTGCCATTTTTATTAATTTTCCATCTGTTTTGTTTCCCCATCAGGCACTGTAAGAACATACTCTTGAAGTAAAGTCTGCCATTTGGTGCTTTAAAACACTTACTTGTCAAGAATCTGAGTCACAGTACTACAAACAACATGCATGCCCCCTCATTGAAGAAAGCCTTCTCTTTCTTCTCCCTCCACCCCATCATTAAAAAAAAAAGCACTAACAGTACCAAAAAAAAAGTTTCTTCTTATTTACTCACGCCATTTTCAAAAACATGTTCACATACCCAGAAGCCTGCTGCAGCACAACTTGGCAAGTTGGGGAGCAGGAGGGAAAAGAGTGGCTCCTGGACACCCAAGGTTAGCAGAAGTGGAGCGTAACACCCTTCTTCCTACAGGGACTAACTTCCCTCATAGTGAAGGCAGGCTGCAGCAATACCTCCAGCCAGAAAGCTGAGCAGCCCTTTGCACTCCTGGAACTTTACCGGTAGATAAAAGACGGAACATAAAAGCCTTTTGGCCAGAACACAATTAAATGCAAGACCTGGTTAATCCAGTTCTGGACAGCAAGACCTGCAACCTCCCCATCTAAAATGATGGCACACATTAGCCTGAAACTCGAGGTGCTGCTTTTGGTTTGTAACTGAACTATTGTGGGAACACAAGAAGTTGTTTTCTGTCCTTTCACTAACTCATCCACGAAACAAATACAAAACCCTCATATCGGAGGGAAAAAACAGATAAAACAGCATCCACCCAGCCTGTTACCGCTACATCACTGCACAGTTAACTCTCCAAATGGCAGCTGCAGCAGCATCCTTTCAGCATTCACAGGCTCCTCTTGGTACAGAACCAGTTGTGTGCTGCACTGAAAAAGCAACTTTGCAGCCATTTCATCTTCCCAAAACTCAAGACCCCAGTAAAACAAGTGGGACCTTCCTCACTCTTTTCAACACACTTTCAGCTATCCGCTTAGACACTCAAGCACAAGACTATGCAAAGCCAGATGAAGGCGGCCTTATAAAACGCTGCTCTATCATCAGAGAAATGACCAGTTAGACAGGAGGAGAGCTTCAGGGAAAGAAAACTCAAATAAAACAGCCAAAAGCGCTTCCCAGCTCCTTATTTATTATAAAGCCTCCCAACTGGGCACACCTTTCTTCAGCTAACTAAGCGCAGCACACAGCAGCTGACTAATAGGCACAACAAAGAACATCCCAAAACTGTTTAATATCACCGCAATAATGAAAATCTAAATTCTCGTTTTAAACTTTCAACACAGTAATTTACATACAAGTGTTTAAAAAAAAAAGGAACCTTTAAAGGGCAACTCAGGGAAGTTTATGACCTGCTTTGCTGCTTCTTGGTGTCACCTTTAAGTCTCCACCCTTATTGTCCCATGCTACCTGGAATATATTACTGTTTCATGCATTTTTCTAAAAGTAAAACTTTGTGAAAAATTCAGTCGTGTCTACAATTAATTAAACCTCAGTTTAGTGGGAAGCATAGCAGATCAGCATCCATTAATGAAGAGCACTTTCATGGTCACGCACTTTCAGAAACTACTTTTCAACTCATTCAAATCATAGAATAACGTGAATATTTACAAGACCCAACACTTGGAAGCACTGATGGCTTACAAGAAATGTTAAGTCAACCTTAGCAATTACATCTTTCCTTCCCTGCCACTACTCATTTCCAGTTACCTTTCACCACCAAAAACTGGGACAAAAAACCTCATGCCTGAGCATTCAGGGGAAATACTTCATTTGCTTATGTTCTATACAATAGCATTAACTGTGGCTTGATATTCCATTTTTTCCAGAGTAAACACAAACAGCAAAATATTTGAGGAGTTCAGCGATAACGTAAAATCTTGGAGCACGTCATAGCTATTTCCATTTTTATTTAAATAAGAGTCCCACTTCGGATCATCATCCTTAGAATCCCAGTAAGGCACAACCATCTACCAATTTAACCAATACCTCTCGCAAACTAGGTGGCACGTGCAAGTATCAGATCAAGAGACAGCAGCTCAGATCGAGAATTCATTTTGGCATGACTGAAAGAGACCTCCACTTAGTGCACTGCAAGAAGACATCTAAGACAACGTTATTTTAACATCATAACGTTCATTCAGCGTGCACCCCTTAAGACAGCTGGGAGAGAGCATGAGCACATGCAGCAGAGCGAGCACAGTGCAGTCTCCAACTCCAGCCAAGCGGCGCTGGGCAGAGTACAGATCCTCTCCTAGAGGTCTCCAGCTCCCTCCCCAGTATGAAGTTGCACGAAGCCCATAACCCCAAAGCCCAGCTGCTCAGGAGGCAGGCCAGCTAGGGAAGAGCCAGAGCATCCAGATCATCTCCTCTTTTTGCAAGACCTCTAAGTGGTATAAAGCCACTAAGTGATACAAAGCTTTTGGCAGGGCACAGCTGTATCCATGCAAGCAGGTTAACAAAAGGTTATCAAGTGTTTAATGTAATAGCTGTTTATATTGAGGGAGGAGAGGGGGCTGAACGGTAACACCAGCAAAGACAGGGCAACACAGCACGTTAAATGTAGTCTTCCAGGCACACCCATACTTACAATATCCGGAAAAATCTATGAATCCGTCTTAGAGTTTTGAATAAATCCTCTCACATCAAACATTGACATCAAATGCTTCACTCGCTGTGGAAGGAGCTACCGCCCTCCCCACCAGCTAAAATGCCTTTTGTTTCTTTTAAAAAAAAAAAA
>VZTL01029723.1:46019-82854 GCA_013400535.1 Scopus umbretta
AGAAGCAATTAAGTAAGAACAAGTTAAAGAAAGCTATAACAACTGACTGTGCTCTTAAACCTGCAGTCCTTAATTAAACTCAGGAAGAAATAAGCTGCAGGGTAGAAGATACTAGAGGACAGTAGGGAATGGGAGGAAGACCGAAGATGGCCTGGAAGCCAGGTCTGAGGCTGAGGGCATATCAGTCCAAGAGTGAGTGAGTGAGTGAACAGGTGGTAGGTATTTAGTAAGTCAGTGAAAAGGGCAGTGAACGTGCCCGGAGGTTTGCAGACCAATATATAATGAAATGAATAGGGCAGTAGCAGAGTACGTGAGAGAATGAATGGATGAGAGGATAAAAGAATAAATAGTTGGGTTGAATGGATGTGACTGTGTGAACAATTCTAAACAAAGTCAAAGATTCAAGCTATACTGTTTTATCGCTATATTGCTGTGATGGCATGATTTTTTAGATCATTTGCCATTGCTGTCAATCAGTGCTAGGGGAAAACAAACATGCATTCCTGAAAAAAAAAAAAAACAAACCCACAACCCAAACTTTTCAACTAACAATCTTGGGAAAATAATATCACAAAAATACAGGTTTTAAATGCACTTTACAGTCATGACAATAAAAACAGTTTTGGAAACTCTAATATCGAAAAATAAGGACACAAAAGACATTTAAAAGAACTGTCCAGTAAATTAATGTTGATTAACATCAAAGAACCACCAAAATTGACAGAGACCTAAAATCATTTGCAGAGCAGGAAAATACCATTAACTCTTTATCCTAGCTAGGAACGTGCTACAGCACAGCTCAAACTGATTTGTGCAAGATTATACAGTAAGTCAGCAGCAGAGCCACAGAGAGATAAAACCTTGACCTTTTACTTCTGTATCTTCCCCATCAGACAGAGAAAATGCACTGCTTTCACTTTTGCAATTACAGAGGCAATGGAACTAAATTACAACGGTGAAGGGGCATTATCGCCTAACTCGGTGGGAGTTTTTTTGGTCTGAACACTTCCTATATCATTATGGGTAAACATGGCAATTACGTAGAGGATACACTCCAAGACTTTAAAACTGTCCCTGTATTTACATGTGCCTGTTCATATGTCTAAGTCAGAAGGAGAGGGAGCTAAGTAGGTGCTGCACAGACATCTGCATTGAGATTATGTAGTGCAGAGGAAGTGCATGGCTGGATGACATGGGTGAGGAGGGTCTCTCTCCTCTTTTGATGGATCTAGTGGCCAAGAACCCCATGAAGGCCACAGAGAATATTTTCTTTATACTGCCTAATCTGGAATAACAGATTTGGTGGAACTGCACGGTAGGTTAGTGTCTAACCAATGGATAGAAGAGTTATCTGTAGTCCAGTCTCCATTAAGTCTCACTGCAAAGACTGCTAAAAAGTTTGCTAAAGGGATGAGGGATGGGGTGCATTTAGGGAAGGATGGCAAAAGTGGTAGGAATTCCCCCTCATTCTGGTTCTGTGTAAGCATTCATATTTTACAATGATAACTCACTAGCAAATTACATTAGTGACATGCTTTGGTCCTAGACAAAATAACATCAACTCAGACAAATATTTTGTGTTTATAGTTTTCACTTATCAAACTTGGAACCTGTAATTCGTATTCAAACAGCTAAGTTAGGGGCATGGGTACAAAATGAAGAATCTAACCACTCAGGTGGTCTTTTCATAGGAAGCTGGCATGGAAAGATGTAGGATCAACAGTCAATGAATGATAAATGAATGATAAAAGACACTTTATCCACTCCACATAGTGGAAGAAATGCATGGGCTAGTAGAGGAGGAGGCACAACATGTTTATTAATGAGAAAAATAATAAAAAAGGTGTCAGCAGTGCCTGCCTCAAGGGACAAGGTCAATGAGGCAACATTAATAATGTAGTACATGAAGAATAATGAAGAAACTAAAACTCAATATATTACATTACACCTCTCTTGAAAATGCAATTATATTTCCAAAAAGATCAAAGCTAATGAAAATTTTTAAATGGATTCATCACCAATCACAGGAATTATTTTCGATTACATATTTTTCACACAAGTCAATATCAAACTTGATGTAGGGTAAGTATGAAAACAGAGAGGCAACAAAGGTGTTCTGTTAACGCAGGAAGAGCAAATGTATGGTTGGACAGTGATGTATCGAGACATTTATAAACTTTATACTAAACTTACAATCTTCCTATATGAATCCTACATTTTTATTGCCTGCAGTATTACAATACCTTATGACTTTTTCGTGTTTTCCACAATCATGTTTCTAGACTAGTAACTTCATATCACACTTCACAAATACAAATTAAGAAATGGAATTGCAAGGGATTTGTCTGGTGACAAACTTCTTTGTAAAAGTTAATAGCCACAGACCTGTCTCCTTTATGTAATGAGTGAAATGTTTGCCTTTTTATCATTCAGCATAGCATCTTAATCCAATTTCTTTCCACACATGCCAGTTTACTTGGAGAGGACCACAAGATTGGTGAGATTCTTTGACTTACACCAATGCCTGTACCCAGCTAAAACCTGTAGACTCCAAGTTTGGACCTTGATAAGAAAAGAATATTAACTTTAAAAAGTACATCTTGTAGTTGCTGCTGTTCTTGTACTGGGCATCTGCCTCTGCTAATGCACAAGCCAACTAATTCCTGTCAACATTCAGGCAACCACGAACCTGCAAAATGAGAAGTCAGCAATAGAAATACACAGTGAATAAAAGGCAAAAGCAGACTCCTCTCCTTGCATGCCCTCTTCTGTTTTTTTAGTGGTTTTTTGTGCTGGCATCCCTTGTCCTTCTCACTCCAAAAGAATGCAAAAACCTGATGTAACTTGCTGCTTGAACTAAGTTGCCTTAATAACCACCCCTTTGCTGAAGTTAATCCAGGTCATGATTCCCCAGTGTGAAGTTACAGGGACATTTCTTTCCTGCCCTACACTAAGGTTTTCCTTTCCACTGGTTGTTCCTATTAGGTTTCTGTTATTTCATATGGAGAACAAAAGCAAAGGATCCAATTGCCTCAGTATTATAAATTAAATAAAAGGGGACACTGTACAGGAAAGGATGGGATTTTCTGAGCTGATATGAGCAATTTGCAACTAACAAAACCCCCTTGGGAACACAGTGCTCTATTCTAGAGAATAACAAAAATGCAAGTAAAAGATAGGGTGGAAGGGACTAAGGATAGTCTTTGACAAGAGACTTGTAAAGACATAAAAGATCACTTTAAGCGTGCAGAAATTTGGAACATTTTATAGCTTTTCTATGCCTTGCGTAGCAATCTAAGTGAGTAGAAGTGCACAATATCAAAATTCACATCTGTAACTCTCTGTCCCTCCGGAAAGACAGCAGATGCAAAGACTTACAGTTACTGCATTTCATGTGCGCTGAGCGGTCTGCCTATCTGCAAAAGATATCTTTTAGCCGTCTGAAACATCACCCTGCTTAGAAGTTCTTTCTTCACGTTTCTGCAGAACTGCCAGATCATACGGAGAAATTACCAAGAAAAAAAAAACCACCAAAGAAGAGGAAGCAAAAGTTTTATTGTAGAGCAAATTGGGATTTTTTTATGTATAATCCTGGAAATTCTCCATTGGTTAACATCAAAACCATTTACAAGGAAACAGTTTCAGTTATGGTTATTGAATATTTATTTTATTAAATATTTGTTTTATGCTTAAAATTATCAAGACATCTTCAGCCAAAAGTTTTTATCCTGAAGGACTTCTTATTTTGAAACTTTTTATTTTTGTTAATTAACACTAAAAAAAAATCCCCAATTACAAATGAATCAATTTGGTTAACCATTTGTCTGGGAACAATTTCTATTCTGATCTTTTGGTTTTTAGTTGGTAACACTTTAAAATCAAGGAAACTTTTCTAAGGCAAGAAAGGTGTCCAAAATTCTTAGTAGTCTTCTGGGTAATACAATGTGATAGATAGCAAGTAATAAGAGTAAAAGCCTGTTGGTCACTCACATTTACATCTCATGATTTCGTGACAGTGTGACACAACTACGTGGCAAATTACATTAGAGATGCAGGGTATGGCCACTTAGCATGTTGCCATCCATCAGCTGGGCCATGGTAACTAATATACCTGTGCTGAGGCTGGGAAAACTGTTAGGTAAAATCTGTTAGCCCTGATCTTGGTTCAACATTCTCCATACCTTTTATATGGCGTTAAAGTGTTCTGTTACCCAAACAGCTGTTTCTCTCTTGCCTCTGCAGCTTTCTCCCGACGCTTCTTGCATGCCAGCACTAAAGCCTGGGAGGCTGCAGAGCAGCTCAGATCAAGAAACTGATCTGGCTGAAAAACTCCTTGGCTGAAAAAAGTAGGTGGGTTTCCAGAAGGACCAGTCCTGTTACCCGACGTGCTGCAGATCTGCTGCAGCGTTGTTGCTGGCATGAAGGAGGATGCAGGAAGGAGCAAGGGAGAGCTGTACTTCTCCTTTGGGCTTATTTGCTGTACGGAAGTGGAACCACTAACTTAAACGTCATTGCTGAGGCACCCTGACTATTTTTAATTCGATCGGGTGTTCTTAGCTATAGCTACCTCAGGACTAACCCAGAAGGAGTGGTGACATAATATTTACTCTTTCTTTTTATTTGATTAATGTTTTAAATCTCTGATTATTTTAGGATAACAGAGATAAGAAAAAGGCTAAGAAAGATGTCAACAAAGGAATCATGAAGGTCATTACCAGCTGATAATCACAGTTGTTTGTTTTGGCTTTAGAAATGAAAATAGGTAGAGAAAGAAAAGTCTAGTAGAAAGCAAGCATCTTTGCTAAGAAATAGCCAAGAAAAAATAAAAAAATAGGTAGAGAAAAAAGATCAGAGAAAAACGTTAGAAAAATATAATGACTCAGCTGGGCCTGTTATTTATATGTTTCTCACACATAAAATAATTTTTTGCACTGAGATAAAGAGAAAGATACGGAATATTCTGTAATTAGGAGCAACAAAGAGAATTCACTCCAAGACTTCCTAGGGTTTTGAAGTTGCTTTCAAGGCCTGTTTTTTTCTGGTTATTATATCTGTCTTGAGCGTTAGGGCAGGCCTGGATTTTCCACCTTCTGGTATTTGTTGCGAGATATGCCTAGGGGCAGGCATTTTAAAGCAATGCTTTTTAAAGTCACTGGTAGTCTGCTTGCATCAAGTATTCAATCTATTTCTATTGTATACACTTCTTTATTGGAAAAAAGTACATGACCCTACAACAAAGGATAAGAAAATGGCATTTATTGCTTTCCATGCCCACTTTTCTTTTGACCTTGCAGCTGAACAAACAGCTCAATCAAAGATGGGCTGAATGGATTTTAGGGATCAGTATCATATCAGTCTCTTCCAGTCACTGTCACACTTTGTACAGAACCTCCTGCTTTTTTTCCGCATGAAATCTCATCGTTTTGAGGCAAGACGCGTGCAGCGCTGGGCTCCCTGGCTAGTGCTCCCTTACCTGGTACAGAGCCCAACCACATTTGTTTGTCTGTGAGTTAGTCACTTGGAAATCATTTTATGCATAACAGCCAAGGAAGTCTGGTAGCATGAAATTATTAGATAGTATGAAATGATGAAAAAGCAAACAGCTTCAAAAGAGCTGCTCACCATTCTCTGTGTGAAACAAAGAAAAAAATAAGCCAAGCCCAAATTCAAACATGTTAAGGTACCTGCTGTTTTTTCAAGAATAAGAGATACTTTCACAAATATTAAGTAATAGGTCTTCCAAAATCAAAATGCAGATCCAAACGGCAGGCTTGGATTGACCATTTGTGCTGTAAATTGCCAGTGGTAGGAGCTCAGCAAAAGAGTCACAGTGATACAGTGGACCAAGATCAGAAGCCACATTATCTCAAACCTCAGTGCAATGGACTGGTGGCATAATGTTCACTTCTACCATGTTTCTGTTAAAGTTTCCTGTAAAAAAATGGGATAACCAATTGCTGTTCTGCAGGATTTTAAGCCTATTAATACCATGTCCTGGTTGGGGGGCACTATTGTCTTTTCTTGTGTCCTTACTGAGTCTTGCCCAATCATATTGTTTTCAATGAAATGGAGAAGGCAAAAAGTAGCAGTATTATATGAGGCCCCTTTCTGGGGGGTAATGGCATTTGCTGATCTCTTTGAAAGGGAAGGACCTTCCTCTTCACAGTCTTCACGTATTAGCCTGGCCAACAATTTCTGTAGGATGGTCTCATCTGCTCCCAGCTCTCTGAGCATCAGCTGAATTTGATCAGGGGGCAGTGCAAAACAACCTGCCCCTGACGTGCTGAGCCTTGTGAGTGCAAGGGAGACCCCTCTGCCCCTCAGTGTCATCGCCCCTCTCCCCTTTTCCCAGGGTTTCAGGGCATCACAGCCCCTCTCCCTTTTTCCCAAAGCATCAGCAGCGTGCTGCCAGCTCAGCTCTGCAGCAGAGCAAGCGGAGCCAAATCCTGACCTGATACCGAGGAACAAAGTCTGAGGGCAGATTGCTTCATCTCTGGCAAAAATTACAGTTGCAGAGGACAACCTGTTCCTCCTGGATGACCCCTCCCTTCTCAGCAGCATTTGCAAAAATCTCTGCAAGGACAGCCTTCTTCATCAAGGTTTCGCACAGAAGGAAACAGCATGGGACAATGCCATTATTTAAAAGTTTCACAGTTTTTTCCTTAATTTTGCTAATTGCTCCTCTGTCCTTTTCTGGGCTTTACTAATAATTCTTGGCCAGTTTCCAGCTGCTTTGCAACAAACAGGTACAGTAGGGACTTCAGCAGGGATTGGTCTTCTAATGGCTGGCTAGAAATCTGCTTAGGAAAAAAGACAAATAGCGACTTTAAAACATGTACTAAACCCCTGAGAGATCAGAATAGGATTTCTGTCCACATAATTAACACTTCTTTTGATGCTTCAGACCAAGGAAATTAAATTAAGAAATCACACAAGAAGTCTTTCCTGTGTTCTGCAGTCAGCCCTGGTGACTGACTTACAGCAAGTAGTGCATGAAGACTTAAAGGTAGTTTTGGAGCACTGATTAGTAATAATTTGCATCTGATTGAGCTCAGTTATGTTCCTTGATTTGGAGAAAAAAAAAAAGTAAATGCATTACTGCCACCAATGTATGGAGTAGTAGGTTGACAGGAGAGCCAAAACAGCCCATCCGCACCTCTTGTCCCCTGACAGCCCTTGTGCAACATGTGGGCCTCTATGCATCCACCTTCCTCCTGTCCTCAAACATCGATTTGACCTTTATGGGCCAGATTTCTCAAATGACCGAATGCAATACGGATACCCAGTCAATAGGCATGTTTGTTGTGCTTGTTTCATAATCTGAATGGAGGTAGGACATGCTCTCAGACTCACAAAACACCTAAATGTATCCACCAACCAGAACTAATTCACAGTATGAATTAATTAACGAGAAGTAAAAGCTACACAAGGGGAAAACCGACATGATTTTTCACCCTGTATTGTATATCACTCCTCCCTGTTCTAAGAACAGCTCAAAAGGAGTTGCAGGAACTGTGATTTGCATTGCTTGGTCTTGTTTATACATGTTGTTCAACCACTCTCCATGCTGGTTTAGTTACACCCAGTACTGACACCCATTATAAATGTGGGATTTTATGAGGCAGTTTAGGAAGCACAGAGCCTTATGTACCAGGTCTTGTGCCATAGATAATAGAACAGCTCATATAGCAGTGAGCTGCTCGCTTCCCTCTTTCTGTTCTTAGATTTTAAGGATTAAAGACGATTGATCATTCAGTCTCACCCTCTGTATCACAGAGGTCAGCGAATTTCAGCCGGGGTTTCCTGCAGCTAGTGCAAATGATCAGCAGCATGTTTTTTTCCTGGAGCACAGTCCCGGTAATCTTATTTGAAGACAGAGTAAAGATGGCAGGATGTGACGCTCTCCTCCAGGTTCAAAATTAAATACTGTGTTTTATGGTATGGGAAGCTCGTCTGGCTGGTATTCAAAGTGCATGTAATTGCTTCTCACTGTACTCCTTTGAAGGAGCGGCTGTCAAGTTTTCATGATTATCTGTCCAGCACAATTCACAGACATGAAAGTCGCATATAAATGTATACAGACAGGTATACATACCCACCATGCAAGATTGCTATTCATCTTACTCTCTTACTTTCAAAGCTGCAGAAAGGACAAGAAATGCTGTAGTGGCATATATAGCCTCTAAACAAAAAAGGATTGCTTGCATACGGTAAAATAGTGCAGCACAGAGCTCAAAGGAATGATGGTTTGATTGTTGGTTTTCCCCCCACCCTGAGATGGAGCCGGTAAGTCTGAAAACAAAACACACGTGGGAATCAAACAGATTTCCTATATGCGTGGTAATTCTGCAAGAGCTTGTCTAACAGCAGTGCTACCCTAAGTGCTAACCAGCGTATTTTCAGGATCTCAGTACATGTGATCTGTTTAAACCATGGGATGATCCGCTAATGACCACAGCATATTTTCAGGATCTCAGTACATGTGATCTGTTTAAACTGTGGGGTGATCTGCTAACGACCAATTGGCCACTTTTTTATGTCACTTGAGAAAATTTTAGCAACCCTCACAGCCTTTCACATCCCTCCACTGCAGAACCGCAGTACTGCCAGCGAACGTGCTCTGTTGCTGAAGATAGCAATAAGCTTAGGCAGCTTAGCCCAGCCAAAGTAATGAAATTACATGTTGCAGTTGAGTTCACCATGGTCAGTGCCCTCAGCCTCCATTTAGAGAATAATTTTCCTGAAAGCAACTGTTCTCAAAGCTTGGTAATACCAGCTCTTGCCTCCTGCTAGTCCTTGTAGAAATAAACCCCCTTATTTTCCTTTTTCATTAAATAAAGTATCTCACAAAGCCAAAATGTCAATGCTTTTATGGTATTAGAAAGAACAATAAGTTTGGCTCTAACCTCACAGAGAAAAATACCAAGCAGACTTGAGAGTGCAGAATAAAAAGGAAGGAGCACGGATAACTCTTTAGGCATGAAGCTGTCATAGGCGCTTGGTCACTTGCTGAACGTAGACGCAAACACATTTTCCCTAATGGAAATATGATCACACTGAGTGACTGTTTTATTGCTACCCATGCTGGCTATCTCCTGGTGCACAAAATATAGTGAGTTCCTCCTGAAGGAGAAACCTCCCTGAACATTCGTGTCTATAAGGCTACTGAGTGTTAGATGGCAATCCAAGTGCTGCTCCTGGGTCTTTCTCCTGAAATGGACGGTTCATTCCCAGTTTCTCCCATGCACCACACCCTCTCCTAGGTATGGTGTCTGTTTTTTGCAGGTTTTGGGTTTTTTAAAGCCAGTCATTTCTGCAGGCAGCTTGCAGCAAGGCTACTGGAGTGGTCTCACCCCTGGGAGCAAGTGGTGGGCAGGTGAGGGGAACAGGAACACCTTTGGGCAGTATTGCCACCAAATGTTCCGTATCATGAAGTGACAGCCCAAGTAATTATACTTTTGTCAGCACTTCCCTTGATTTCATGGATTAGTACAAGGAAGACAGGCTGTACTAGAGAGATCAAGGACTGCGATGACTAAGGAGTTAATTAGGGAGGTCTGAAGCTCTCAATACCTTCCTGGCTCTTGACAGACCTACTGCTGCTGTAGGGATGTGGGCAGGGCGGTAGGGAGAAGGCCAGAAGGTGAAGCTGGGTCTGAAATCAATGCCCTGCTGTTGTTGTGGCATTCAGGGCCTGGGAAAGCCTGAGGAGCTTCTTGGAAAGTCAAAGTCTGCTCCTGTGAGACTATGTTCCTCTGACAGCCCTCCTACTTCACCCTGCCGACTCAGCCATCCTGTTTATGCATTCCTGGGTGCCTTTATCCTGCTCTGCAAGGGCTTGGGTGGCTTCTTATCAAACTAATTTCCCATCTTTCAGAAGTCGTTATTCATTAGTAATGCAGAAAATTTTCCCATGCACTACAGCCTTGTAAATCGAATTGGCCCTGACGGTAGTAAATGGCCTTATAATGTTCCCTACCCAGGAAGCTGGTGTGTCGCCCCACTGCCAGTTTTCAGAAACATTTCTCAAATGAAATGTTATAGTAGGAAGATGCAGACTGAGCTCAGAAATCAATGCCTGCTGATAACTATGCTGCTCCTTTGGGAACTTGTTGGTATGAACCAGCACAATTATAAATTGGGGGAAATTATGTGCGATCAGGTTTTGTAGAAAGCAGTTACGTCATGATATTACTTACTATTTATGCAGCACCATCAAAAGGTTTGAATGACTTGTCCCCACACAAAGTATTTTGGTATAATTTAATTGTCCTCAGCATGCATATGCGTACAATTACTGCTGGAACCAGAATTAACATTACAGAAATCTCTGTTTAGTGCTAGCCTGTTGTGGTGGAGTCTGACATATTTGCTCTCTTAGTTTATTTATAAACATTCTTGATCTTTTTTGCTCAAAAACGATAAAGTTCTTACTTAAAATAAGCATTCTGCATTACTCCATCTTCATTTACTTTATACAATGTCAGGCTTCCACCCTACATGTGCACTGCGAACATACAGCAACCCCCAGCCTGACTCCTCAGTCCCCACTGGGTTAACTACGCAAATTGCTAGTAAGTGGTAAGCAGCCAAACAGTGCTTTAACCCTTGCAGAAGAGGTCCATAACTGAGTTCTTTATGAATGAATATGATTATTCATTAGTAAATAATTGCATTTTTAATTTGCTACATGCTTAGTAAGTCTAGTGTCAGTTACAGAGGAGGAAAATGGGTTTTATATGAAGCTTAGACCCAAAGAAGGAGGCGCTGCAGCATGCAGAAAATACTGCTCTTGGTTTTGCCATTTTCAGGAAGGAAGGATGTGGCGAAAAGTAGCTTTTCCTACCATTTAAAAAGTATAACATTTTGGGTTTTGGGGTTTTATTTTTGGAACAACAGTTCAACATTCAAACTTTGAATTTCCACAGAGATGCTCTGTCAGCTCTATGAAGTGCCCTTTCATTTGTAAAACGCGTTTCCTTTTTAGCCAAAATGAGAAAGAAACATCTCCAAGACAGATGTGCGCTACGTTGTGCTGTTGTTCTGGCTGCCACGCAGAGGTACATGTAGTCTGTGGAGAAGGGTTGGAAGATTTCCTTTTCCCCTCCCAGACCTTAATCTCTGCAAGAGATCAAGCTGCAGGGACAAATGAGATTTGTGGCGCCTCCAGTGTGTGGATTGCCCAGAAAGCCCCTAGAATTGCTTTTGTGACCTTCTGCGTTGTCTGAATGTTGGCGCTTCTGCTTTTTTTTTCCAAAATACCACTTGTTACAGTTTGTTGTTTTCTGAATCTTGGTGCTTCTGGTTCTGGTCTTGGTCACTTTCCAAAAAGGCAGCGTGGAAACACAAATGTGTTACCTGGTAGTGACAGGCATTACCACCCGCCTGGCTCTTGCTAGACCTCCTGCTGGTCGCTGCTGGAATAATCAGGTAAAACGGAAAGTTTGAATTTTAATGAAGCTTTTAGACTAGACAACAATGCTATGAGGGGTCCGATGGCCAAAAATCTGCCGGCGACTATGGCTTCTGTAAGCATCAGGGCGTAGCTATCAGCTATAAAAAAAGAAGACTAGGAGCGGAGAGGCTGATGACAGTGACATCCTCCCCACTTGAGGAGGGTATTGGCATGCACATGAAGCTGCGTGTTACCTGCCTGCTTGCATGCGAAAAGGCAGTTTGCCCCAGCACTTTAGGTGAGTGGCTATGCACATTCTGGACCGAATTCTTTCCTTTGAAATTTGGCTCCAATTTACCCAACTTTTCAGGTTGGGTCGAGTGAGCGGCAGCAGAGGGAGAGGGGAAGCCATTTCTATATTTGAGCCATGCCTGCCTGTAATTTATTTCTACATCGTAGCCCGCTGCCTGCCTTTGTTGTGCAGCCAGAGAGACTGCACCGATATAGCCTTGGCAGAAGCGTGGGCTTTGCTGCTTCTCTTTTTGGAGGAATTAACTGAAAAGCCTTCCTAACTATATACATGTCATATTGGGAAGCGTTGTGTTAGAAAATGTATTGACTCAATATCAATTGAATGAAATGTTTTGTGTAAAAAAGTAAAATAAATGTAAATGTTTTATGCAAACGTAAAATATGACATAACGGGTAATCGGATGTGTATCTGCAAGTATAACCAAGGATAGTTATGCTTAAGAAGATGTTAGCAAGTTGTGGTGATGTCCAAAGCCTAAAGTTAATCATGCCTAGCTAACACATGTGTTCTTCCAATTGGAGGAGCCGTTACAAAAATAATGCCCTCAGCACGTGGGGGAAAAAAGCAAATATAGGTTACATCCTTAGCTACTTAATTCTCCTTAAAAAAAAAATCAGAAACAGATTTTTTTCTCAAAGTAAGTCTATTGCAGGGCTGAGTCACATGTTAGCTGGTGCGTGAGCTGAAATCTTTTGGATCTCAGAGGTTCCTTTTGTTTCCCAGCTGGCCCTTGAGTGCCGTGGAGCAGAGCCACAAAAACATATCAAAAGCAAAGAGGGGTTTGAAGTGCTGAGCCCAACCACCAATAAAACTAAATGTATACAAAACCTGGGAAAATCCAGGGAGATTTCCTAAACTGAATTGCGCAAACCAAACACCCTACAGCTAAGGAAGCTTCTGCTGTACTGATGAGTTAGGAATCCATGAGTATCACGGCAAAGATACTGCTGCTAATGAGTGCAAACATGAGTCTAATCACTGGGAAATACTGTCTGTGTTTAAAAACAAACAAAATACCAGAGTAAAACAGAAACACTCTCCTCTGCCTTTGCAGGACCTGTCTGGACAGGCTGCCAAATCCCTGCCTGCAGCAGCTGCCCACAGGGTGGCAGAGGGGAGGGGGCCTGATCCTGGCCCCTCTCCTCCATCCACCTTGGAGGTGGGAGCCCAGGCACCTGGCCTGTCTTCACCAACTCCCTCTCTGCCACCACCTGAGATACAGGTGACTTCTGGAGGGAAGATCTGGGGTGCGTTTTCTTTCCCTGGTATCTGCTGCCTGGGTGATTGAGCACATCCACCTTTTTTGGTCCCTCCTGCACGTTAGACCTGCTGTACTTTAAGGGATATTCTTCATTCCTGCTCCAAATGCTCTTTTTTTCCCCATCCATGTTATTACTGTTATCCACTGGGTTAGCTGAAAAAGTCCCACTTTCTGAGTGCTTTCTTTTTGTACACTGAGCAAAATACCCCTTTCTCAACTGTTTACTCGCTGTCCCCACAACTGCCTGGAGTTTGCTCTCCAGGATGACGCCAGTTGTCCTTTCTTGACAAAGTAGTCCCGTAGATGCTTTCATGGTCCTTACAAAGGCATTGTGACCTTTTTTTTTTTTTTTTTTTTTTTTTTTTTTTTCCTCCACGTTTTCCCCATGATATGGCAATGAATTTGAGGAACATTATTTCTGTTTCCTTCTACATCTGTCATAATGACTCATATAGTCCCTGTGTCTATAGATGGTGCATTTTTCATCCCCTAAGTAGGACATGCCTGACAACCCTTCTCCTTCTGACAACAGACCACTGTGCTAAGCAGCAATCTGTCATCTGCTGCTTTGGGCAGCCATCCTGAAGAAGTGCTCCTGCACACACTGAGAGTGAGACCGGCGATGTGCAACTGTTGGGCTATATCCCACATAGGGTCTGCACATGCATGTTTCTGGTCTCTCTGGTATGTGCTGGCCTTGCTGGGGAGATGCAGCTAGTCAGGTGTGGGGCATGCTGGAGCTACTGCTCTCAGACTTGTCAGCATTAGTGGGTCTGTCAGGGAGATGCAATTAATATGGACAGGGAAACGAGGTGCACGAGCCAAGTGACATGCCAAACTGCTCAGGAAGTCTGCAGCAAGGTGCCAGAAGCAAACCTCACCCCTGAGCACGGCACTAATGGCTTAAACCACGGAGCGAATAAAAATCAGACGTGACCTCATGTGAAAATGTGTATGGTATAAAGAACTAATTTCTGTCCATCCTTCTGACTCCATTACCTCTTGCATGAGTGTGGCCCAATACCAGTGCTCTGTGTTACCTTCTGAAAACTCTACAGCTGCCCAGTTACATGATGGGACACCTATGGACATGCCTGTCTTTATGCACTATTAGGTCTCTGCAGGGCCAGAACTCTCTCTCTCTCACTATAAAATTGTTGCATAATTTTGGTAGATTGAAAAATATATGTTCATGAAGGTCTAATTACAAAACAAAATAATTTGAATATATGGTATGTGTTAAATAAAATCCCTTCTCCCTCAATTCTATAAATTTCTAGAACTACTGCACCTAATTTTCAAGTGCCTGTTTTATTTTTTTCTTTACTATGTGGCAATTTAACTGAGAACAAAATGTACCTTAGGCTGCCTACCTTTATTAAAAATCAGTAGATTTTTCACCCACACCTTTCTCCCTTTGCTTATCTGCAGAGCAGAGGCAGACCTATTTGCTTAATTCAGGCTTGTGATTCACCAGCACATCAAAAGAGCAGCCCCCATCATGTCACTTTTATTATTGCAACTTGTCTCCGTGATCTCCACTGCATCCATGCTGCAAAAGGAGGTCCCTTTATCACCTGCCTTCCTTTCCTTCTGCTCTTACTGGAATCTGAGTTAACAATCAGAATAATAATGATTTACCTCCAAGGGAATGTGAATACGAGCCAAGTTCCTTTGGTACACAGGGAAATCAGTTTGGTATTGTTTACTCATCCCCTGTGGATTCACCAGATGGCATCAGACAGCATAATTTGGAGCCATGCTCAAAAGAGAGGCAAGGCTTGAGCTGCAGGAATTGATAAGGTGAACTTACCAGGAACAGTTCTGATCTTTTTTTGAGGATATGGTGTGTTTTTCATCTTTGTCATAAAACATGCAAGGAACCAAAACATATTGTAGCACATCTGGACGCCTAATATGTTAGGCAAACCATTTTTAACACAGTCATTCATGAATGATTTTGGCTATTCTTCTAATAACTGCTTCCCCTGGAGAAGATGCTCTCCCTGGGTTGGTCTGACGGTCCTGAGCAGGTCAGGAGAGAGGAGGCAATGGGAAACGAGGCGTTGCAGCTGTTTCCTTCTAGCCTAGCTCTTGAATTCAGTAAATAGAGGATTTAGGTTTCTGTTCTTTAAATATCCTAAGCATAAATTATTCACTCAAAATACATTTGTCAAAGAACAGAAGCACTGGGAAAACAGAAGAGGAAAGCCTTAGCAGAGCCTGAACCAGCTACAGCTTTACTGACTGCAGCACAAAGCACTCAGTATAGCCTGACGGCCCTGCCCCGAGGGACAGCAGAGATGATCTAATCATTCTTTTCCATCTCGTTGCTGCAGTTCTATGATTTGACTTGTTTTCAGGCCAGATCCTAAACCGACGTAAGCTTTCCTGTAGTGAATACTGCTGCATTGATTTATAGCTGCTGAGCGTCTGGCCTTTGAGGACTGTTTTAACCTTCAGAACATTGATTTTTTTTTTTGTTTTGTTTTCCCTGATGCTGGAAGCAAGCCCCTTGGTCAGACCCCTGGTTGTGCAATATGCAGAAACATGGTGGTGTCGTGATTTGTAAAAATGAGTGACCGAGGAGGTGAAAAGTTCAGCAGCCTTTGCTGCAGTGCTGCATAATCACCGTAAAAGGGGCCATGGCCTCCTAGAAGGAGGCACAGCCTCAGAAAATCACTTGACAGCAATGTTTAGCGGGTGGCACCCATCTTGCTATGGTTGAGGGACCAGAACTGGCAGGAGGGGGCAGGCACAGGGATCCCAGAGGAGCGGGTAAGGGGACCCAGAGCAGGTGTGGGGAGGACGTGCATCAGTGGCCACCTGGGGGAAGCCCTCCCTCACAGGTCTCATCGCCCTTGACCCATCCTTCCCGAAACCATCCCCTTTCAGGGCAGGGCTTTAGCTCAGCCCCAGCTAAGCCATAAAGACCCCCAGGATGGGAAGTGGCCACGGAAAACAGAAACACTAGCTGAAGAGACAACTGTGGCAGAGGACAGTCTGTGAAGATAAGAGGAGTGTGAGGACTGGGAACATAAAAATAGTTTGCAAAGCACCAGCAGTGGATGCCAGCCAGATCACCTCCCAAAAAGCATCCAGGAGGGTTGTAGACCCTGACACCCTAAGGGTAGATTTTGCTTCTTGAAGGGTAGCGTTCAACCTGGTTCTCACAAGGACGGTGCGGAGATGCATCCTCACCGCTGAGACGCCCCCAGCCCTGCCTGGCTCGGGGGAGCCACCAAAGGAGGGGGCCGTGGGGGAGGCCACCCGGTACAACTTCGTGCGAGTGGCCGTGGAAGGTGTTGAAAATTTCTGAAGACACAACTCATACATCGGCTTATCGTCTGACAGAGCCGCTGAGATCAAAGGGGCTGGACCAGGAGCCCCAGCCGGTCCCCCGTCTTTCTAGTGACTTCAAAGACTGCTGGCCCAGCCAAAGGGGTGTCTGTCAAGATAAAGTATGTCTCTCTATTTTAGCTAGGCCTGATACAGATCTACCTTTCTTGAAGCTGCTAATTACAGCGATATCTGTTGTCATCAACCCCCCCTCCATCACAAGTGGTTGGTTTTCTCAAATGAACGTACACTTGCCTCTGGAGCATCCCAGAGGGGACTGAGTTGCAGGAGGAGAGCAGCCCTACCTTGTGCTGTCCCTCCTATCGTTATCTGTGTTGATAACAATGATTAATTACATGGTCTGCTAGCAAGAAATGGGATTCAGAGCTGGGAGTCTACCTGCTGGCTGTACCCGTTCTGTGTCCTCATTTCATAATTGACAAAGTAAAAAAGCGAGCTTTTACTTGATTTCAGTGCTGGATTATCAGTCCTCAAAGGCTTATAATGCAGAAAAAATTTTGAGAATCTCACAACTGTTTTCAAGGTATTTATTAAGCACACAGAGACACATTTATATATGAGGACAGTACATATGTGAGTATTTAGCTGCCTGGGAAAGGGTGTAATTTTGTTCGCGTGCAATGCTTGTCCCACATGTCAGCATCCAGACTTGAGTAATGGACCCTCATGGTGACTTCGAAAGACCTACACAGTGCCTACAGCTCGGTTAAACATCACAGGAAACCTGCTCTTTGCCCTGCAGGGAGAGCGTGCCAAGGGCGCAGGGCTCGCACAACTTCAGACAGCTTTTCCGTTGTGGTTTTTCAGCTCGCTCCGTCCTGGCGGTCCTGCAGGCGTGGGGGTGGCTGTGCTGCAGCGGGTGCAGGGGTGGTTGTCGCCACTGGCTGGACCAGGGCCCCGCCACAGCCGGCCAAAGCAGGAGATGGGGCAGCGTTTTCTTTCCTGGCACTGTGCTGATTTACGGTCCGCGGCGGCGGGGTTTCCCACAGCCAGCAGGCTGGCGTGGCACGCCTGCTCTTGCAGGGCACGACATGGTGAGGCTGACGGGAGGCGCTGCAGCGGCGGTGGGTTGGGGCTTGATGGTCTGGCTCAGCACCTTACACCTGGAGCAGCTATGGAGCTTGGGAGAGCAGTCCGTCACTGGCCTGGGATGCAGGCACTGTGCGTATGGGCTGTCTTCCTTCCTGTATTGCTTTTCAGGTCCTGATGCTTTCACCAGGGTTTCCTCTCCGCTCACTGGGGCCTTGGGTGTCTGGACACACTTAACTATGTGTTTTTCACGCCTGTGGGGTAGATGGCATCTCATCTGAAGGGTAGAGTAATGCCCTGCTCTTTCTGGCCCACTTGTGCTCTTGGCATTTAGGTATATAAGTAATAAGACAAGTGAGCAGTGGGCATTAGCCACTGCACTGGTGAGAGCCTTAAGTGCACGGTGCTGGTGCAGGTCTGAACCGTAACTGCAGGGAAGTCTGCAGAGCCGCATCAGTGCTCACCACCTGATGCTCTTCCCAGCATGGCAGATTCCAGTTTGCAAAGGGCTCTCTGGTTTAGGAATCACCTGGGGCAATGCCTCGAAATGTCACACGCAGACACTTCCTTTCAGTGCTCTGAAATACCCATTTCTCATAGAAGCAAATTGCCTGCAGTGCAATGCAGATGAGAATCTGGAAAATACCTCCTCTCACCTCTTCTCCTATTCTAATGTGCCCCCTAGCAGAAGAAAGTCCAGAGAGGTGGGTAGCACAGAGTCATCGTGCCAGTTTTACACTCCCCAGAAATTCCCCGCTGCTTCTTTTATGGCACCCTTCCAAGCTTTTAGTACCGTGAGAGTTATGCAAAGTGATCCTTTTTCCTGTCTGTTTTGAAAGGGGTTTTTTCATTCCTTTTTTTTTTTTTTTTTAAAGTGTTACATTAACCTGCAGCTAATCTCACTTTAATTTATCCAGATCCCTGATATGGATGAAAAAAGAACCCCAGTCACTTTTTCCCACCCCCCTGTTACTGTTAGTA
This sequence comes from Scopus umbretta, assembly GCA_013400535.1. NCBI lineage: Eukaryota > Metazoa > Chordata > Aves > Pelecaniformes > Scopidae > Scopus > Scopus umbretta. Next base: position 64,359 of record VZTL01029723.1, read on the forward strand.
ATTGTAGTGGCGTCCCATTGGCATCAATTGCAGCTTGCAGTAGTGTGCTATTTACCCCCCATAACTTGTAGACTGTTGGACAAGTAGAGAGAAAAGTATTGGCCAGCTAACAATTTGTTCAGTTATGTTCTCATCACTGAACAATTACATGAAAATCATGGAAGTTACACAGTACAAAAAAGTATACATTTAGTATTTTTATTACTATCCATTAAATTGTCTTTCCATCAAAGCTAAGTGCTTAGCAGTATACCTGCTTTTTTCCTGGCTTGGTGTGAGTCGCCAGATCCCCTCTCAGGAAAGCAGTTACCCACATGAGCCCAAAATGTACTTAGCATACTGTAAGCGTACTGGTTTCTATTGCAGGTACATTATTATACCGCCACTTCCATGTAGTCGGCAGAAATGAAGTCAGGAAATGCACTGGGAAAAACAGCTTGACATGACTACTATCTTATAGGAACATTTTATTCTATAAGCATCTCCACACATTTCAAACATTTTAGACTAACGGATGGATGCAAGCACTGCTAGAAGTTGATTGCACCCAGTATTGCATTATTACAGGAAACCTTTCCTGTAGTAAAAACTTTCCTATAACCTTTCCTATAATAAAACATATTGTTATACACTTAATTTCATTTTATGTCTAAAATGCAAAGATTTTTAGTTTTATAACAGCTGTGACAACCTTTAATTATGTCTTTCAAAAGCATAACTGATTTGTTTGTATACCCAGGATTGTGGAAAACCTTACTAACATAGTCAATAATCTGATGATCAACAAAAAGTTAATATTCAAGCCTGAAATCAGGAGGTGGAAACCTACTCATCAGGTCGAGTTAGTGGTTTCAAGATCGTCTTAATTATTTCAAGTCCAATCCTAAAAAAGGCTGAGGATTTTCAGCTTGCATTACAATCCGTGAGAAGTCAGTGCTCAGGGCTGTGCAAGAGTGGGCCTGAGAAAAGAACAATTTCAAGTACTGAATGCCAAATCCATCGCTGCAATGGCTGATCTGGAATTGAACCTGCTTGCACCACACATTGGTTTGGTTCCAATACGGTAAAGCAAGAGAGCTTGTCAGGACAAAAGCACACCAACGTGCTGGGTGAGAGAGGCCAAAGTACAAGTTAAAACACATCTTTCTGGCTGCCAGGAGCACTGCATAATTATTTGAGAGCACTGCTCTACAAAGTCTCACTAAACAAGTCTCTTTCATTTTACCTATTAAATACTCCCATGACGGGGCTGCTCGCTGCTTTGTAAAATGCAAGGCATGTTTGTAAAATTGATTTATCCTCTCCTTCTCCATGTCCTTTTCATGTTCTGACCAAACACATGTAGCTAAGCCTACACTATTTGTAATGACTGAATGCTCAGCTTCTGTGAAATTAGCTTCTCTGTCTGCAGTTCTGCATTCAGCTGACATCCTGGGCGTTTAATGGGACATGTCAGTAGACAGAGCTACCTGGCTCTCTGAGGCATTCCTGCTGTCTGCACAGGAGCAATTGCATACACTTGAAGAACAGCCTTCAGCTTCAGAGTTAGGAGCAGGCTGCAGATCTTCCCCCAGGTGTGTCCAGGTTAGCCACAGGGCTGTAGTTTCTCTACAGGCAGTGGTTTCTGCCCCTGCTTTGCCCCAGTTTTGGCTTTTGCAATGAATTGACTCTGACTGGATTGAAAAAGGGATTTTCTGTACCAGAAGTTCTTTGGCATCAATATCTAAAACAGAACAAGAATGAGAGGGAGGGAATTCAAGAAGTGGCATAACAGTAGCCTACCGGTAAGGGACCAAGGCAAATCCATACCCTGGTCTTGTGCTTAACATCTCTTATACCATGCACTGAAACATCCTCTGGAGCAAGGTCTAGAGCTCAGGTTTTCAATCTCCCAGGTTTTATTCCTAGGCTGAGTTCTTGCATTGCTTTCTGTACTGTAATTGCACCAAGGGGCACTAGGTTGAGCTGTTTTTCAGAAGGGGATTCGGGGTAGAGGATTCTGGCAGCCCTGGCCTAGATTTAGCCTCTGGAGTGGGATGACATTTCACATTTTTTTGGTGCTTATTGCTTGCTTTTTGTGGCTCCGTGATGCCGGTGTTTTGTTTTGGATTGCCAGTCTAAGGCACCAAGGACTTCCAGCACACTGTGTAAGCAGCCACAGGATGTAACGTAAGCCTATTGATCCTTTTCCAAGGACCAAGTGTTTAAAAATCATTGCAGCACTTAAGTTCTGTACATGTCTTTGCTGAATCTAGCCCACAGCCTCATCTTTGCAAATTTATGGTTTGCAGAGAACGATTTCATTTGTTATGTAAATTATTAAATAAAACATGAAATTATTCCTACAGTTACAGCCATTTGGTAAACAAACCTGAATTGAAATGCATTTGGGAAAACTCTCACTTTTCTGTAGGTGCCAGTTTTCCAGTTTGCATATGGTTAGGTAATCGCAAAGCATGCAGATTAGGTGTATTTCCTGCAGTGCAGCTCTGCTGGAGTCCAGGGTTGTGCATCCATGCCACAGGGAGAAAGAATGTGGCCCAGTCAGACATTTTCAACCAAAAAGGGTGTTTATAAAGCTTGATGTGTAATTCTTAATAGTACACTAAGTTTGTTCCTAGTTACACCACTGAAGCATGAACTGGTATAAAACACATCCTTTTCAATTTGCATCAAAGTATGAAAGTGAAAATTTGCCCTCAAAGCTATGTGTTCCTTGCCTTACGTATTTGTTCTTCTCTGTCCTGCTTAAATGTCTCAGGCATTTGGAAGAAACTTTTATTTCCCATGTTACTTCATTTTGGTTGTTTTCTAGCAAAGTCTGGCCTCAGTGTAGAAAAGTAACATTTCCTTAATCCATGTTTTTGGAATGGGAAGACCGATTTCTGCTCAAGTCACTGACAGTTTCATGCCTGGAGGGTTGGTTATGATCACTACTACTATCCCTGGGGACTACAAGGGGTACGTACCATGCATAGCTGGAGTACTCCATCTGCTTTGTGAGAGCAAGAGTAGCAATGCTTTTGGACATCCCACGGTCAGGAGTGTCCTCGGCAAGCACCATTTCCTAGCCAGCTTGTGTACCGTAAGGGCAACGTGCAATCTTCAAGCTGCTCTGTGGAAGTGAATGCATTTTATCAGTCAGCTCCTCATGCTGTGTGTTAGGAATATGCTGCCGTTCCCTTATCAGACCCAGCCTTAGGAGTCTTCTGCTACAAACAGCTCTGAAAATGTGTGTTAGCAGGCCTGAAGTTAGTGTAAGTAGAGTTATCACTCGTTCACAACTAAGCTGAATCAGATAGTCAGACGCTATTGGAAAGTCTGTAGATCTCTGTGGGGATCTTTGATGGCTGTTTAAATCTTCTCTGTTAGATTGTCTGCGTGCAAGAACACAGTTCTCATAGACCTTTGCACGGAGAGAAAGACAAAAATGGACTGCATTTTAAAAAAAATACCAATTTCCTCTGTTCATTGGTTACCCATTCATGTGGTCATGAACCAGGAAACAAGCTATCGTAAATAAGCATTGCTTCTGTGGGGAGGTTAGTGGCCAGAACATCTGACTGGAAATCAGGTGACTATCTCCATCGCTGTCCAAATGAGTGACCATAAGCCTCTCAGCCTCTCTGTACTGTAGTTTGTCCCTCTGTAAAATAGGAACGATGATAATGCTTATCTCCTTTGTAAAGGCCATTTAGATCCACTGATGAAAACCACTAACCAAAGTTAGAGATGATTGTTTCTTATTGTCTCAGAGCAATGATATTTCTTTATAGCTTCGGAGAGTCAGAATCTTTGTAGCTTTGGGGAATCAGCTTCAAGTAGAAGTCCCCTTCTTTCTGACACTGTTTTTCAAAGAGTGTCTACATCTTGGTGACAGAAGATGGGGTGTATCTGAGGGCAAGGCTAATTTCAGTTTGTGTCTGATCTAAGTTAATCGTTTTTAAAAGATGGTGTTTTGGGGGATCAGTGTTTTGGGGGAAGTAGGGACCACAGACATGCAAGGAAGGAGGAAGAAGTATCAGATGCAACTTCAGGCTGCAGGTTTATGGAGACCACTACACTGCGTGCCATGCAACTTTAACTTGCTGCTTTCTGGCAGACGTTTGGTGTTGTCCCTCGGTGTCCTCAGACCAGTTTTGACCAGGCTGACCGAGGTACCTGCAGCGAAGTGAGACTTGATGAATTCCTCGGCGCTGCTCCTCTCAGCTGCCAGGGGCCACATTGATGAGGCTGCTCTGTCAGACCCAGCTGGGGTCTGCTGCTCTCCTTTGGGGCACGGACCACAGCTCCCTTCCTAATCCAGTGCTTAGTGCAATGCTTCCTGGATCCATGAGTGGGGTCCTGGGGGAGATGGCAAGATAATCAGGAAAATGGCTGCCCAGGGAGAGAATCCTAGAGGGCATTGGCTTGCTCCCTGGTGGTAATGGCAGAAGCAGGGCTGCTTTCCTTGCAGCTGCATGGAGGGATGCATGCATCCCTCCTTGGATAACAAGGAGGCCCTGTGGCAAGATAAGGGGATGCAGGAAATAGTACAAGAAAAAGGGAAATAAGTCAGTTTGGAGCTTAAGGTCTGCTCTCCTATGAGACTTCAAGGTGGCAGTTTGGAATGGCCTCAGCCCTGCCTTCATGCTGCCTCGGGCACCCATCTGTGATGGGGAGGGCCACCAGTAGAGACAAGGTATCTGAAACAGCTTCTCTGTGGAAGAGGCATTTTAGTCTTTGATGGATATGTGAAAGGTATAAGAATACCATGATGATTATGTTCTATTCCATTAGCAAGTGACTAGGGAGGATGTTAAATGGCAGATATTAAACTTAAACATTTAAAAACCTGCAGGATTGGATAACTTCCAGGAATTGGCCAAAGAGTGCTCTGAACCATTAGTGTCGACACAATGAAAAATAAAATATGGAGCAGTGGAGAAATTGAAAAGGGTTGGAAAAAAGCCAATCTTTTAAAAGAGTAAATGGGATGAGTGGGGCACTAAATGCTCCTGAGCCTGACATCCATCACAGGAGGGAATGGAGTGGCTGATACAGGATGCAATTGGCAGAGTGAAGGGTCTTAGCCTCCACCACATGCTGATTAAAAACCAATAATAATCAGCATTATACAGAATGACTACAGTGCCCTACTGAATGAATTAAGAACTGGGTAACCGGGGAGTGCAAAAAGCAACCATACATGGGGAACAGTTGTCTACTGGGAGTATTTTGCAGCTGAACCTGAGAGGGATCTGCTGTACCATGGTGCCCTTCGACCGGGTCTTTCTCTGAAAGGAAACCTGAAAACTTCACAAGTCAACCGTGGGGCTGTCTTCACCACTTGGTGTAATGATATGCTGTGGTGGGAACAAGTCAGTTAAATATGCTGAGATAGACTGTTTATATATCACTGAAACACATATTTCAAAGCAACCAACTGGCAGATCTCAAAACAAAGAATACAGGTGACTGGGGAGGCTAAACATTGAGGAGTACTGTGGTTCCTAAAAGAACTGGGGAGCTCTGTGAATAAGCTTAATTGCACATAGGCTGCCTGTACCATGCTCTGCTTGGGATACCAAATATGTTCCTTGGAGATATAAAGCATTATGTTCATTGATACAAGCCTCTCTGGTCTCATGCATTGAGCAGAAAACTAGTGCAATTGGGTCCTGCTTCTCACTGATCCATATGCAAGTGTGTATCTTGTGCATTTTTAGAACTACATAGCTGCCAGTGTGTGTTAAATATTACTCTCTAGACTGTGTGAATCAGCCAAAACTGTTTTAAATTGGGTTAGGAGAGTAATTTGTTTATTCCCATGATGTTATTCCTGCTTTAGATTCAAGAGCAACAACAAATTAAAAATCAAAGCCAAACAATCCTGCCTGTTATGCCTCAGACAAAGTATGGCTGAGGCTGCTAGTGGCTTACTTTTTATTTACCTTTTGCTACATCATAAAAAGATGAACACTCACTTCAAGGGATAGCACTGAGTTCAGGTTCCATGTGGTTTGGTTATACATGTCTTCCTCAGAAGCTATCTTTCTCTTTTTGTCATGTGCATGTTTTCCTTGTCTTAAGCTGGCCCAAGCAGCTACAAAATGGTTACGTCAGACTCCTGCAAATTATTTTCAGGTTTAGTGTATGTCCTTGGGCTGTCTGCAATTCTAGTTTAACAAAATTATCTGACTTCATTATAAGAAGACGAGTTGAACTGTTCCATGAAGGCTGATATATCCGAGAGACTGTGAGTGCTGCTCCCTGTTAAGTGACGCAGGGGACCAGACTTCCAGCCTCAGGTTGCCTAAAATAAACTCAACATCTCATACATTCCCATCTAATGGCCCTGAACCCCCACAACAGGCAAAGCCAGTCTGTGTGTGTGCAGCATCCATTTTGTATTGTCCAGCTGCAGGTGGTAAATTTGATGGGCGACTGAGGAATTGGCTCTTGCTTTTTGCCAGCGATGGACTCTGCAGCGCAGATTTGCGGGACCCCTGCGACACAAGGACAGAGAACAGGGCACAGCCAGCCCCAGTCTTCTCCCCCAGAGTCTCCCTGATGGCCAGCACTGTCTGGGACTGTGGCAGGAGGCACAGAGGCAAAGCAACTCCCTCCTGCAGCTTGGCAATGCAAGAGGCTTTTCTGGGTCACTAGCACCCTTGAAAATCCCCCAAATTATTGTGAGGTTTTGTTCCTTTTGCACTAGAAATGAGGTGCAAAAGTATTGCAGCTTTTGGTTTGGCAGCAAACTTGATCTGAAGAATTAATGGTGGTTTCTCACAGCCTTCCAGAGGTTTCTTTGTGAAATAATGGTGTGAAATTTTGAGGTATGCTAGTGCATTAATGGCATGATTTTTTGGTCATATACCATATGCCAGAGATGTACCATAGGACCTGCAGACAGCCAGCAGGTCTGTGTGTGGACTCTGGGATATACTGTACGTTGAATAAATGACAGGAGCTAGGCCATGCATGTTCTGTCATGCAGACAGGGCTATGCTGTCAAAGGGTGGCCTCAAGAGAGCCTAAAATATTTTGTTTGAGTTTTGCTGCCTGGGAGCCCTGAGTGAGAAAGCAGAACACAAGTCTTCACATTATTCACATCAAATGCTTTTCTTTCCCCTTGGGTTTTGTTTTTTTGGTTCGTTGTTGTTTTGTTTTTTTTTTTTTTTNNNNTTTTTTTTTTTTTTTTTTTTAATCAAGCCACAAACTTCATTCTCAATTTCCTGAATGCTGATGTAAGGTCTGTGTCTTGCACGTGGTGGAGCATTCACAGTGTGTCAGCCAGCTGTGCAGGCAGGAGTAGGGACGTGCAGGCAATGAGTTTACCAAGGAAATGAGGAGGAAGGGTATTGGCGGTGTTTCTCTAGGGAGTAGAGTGACTCCAGTAAAAGCAAGGTGACCTCTGGAAGAGGCTGGTGCCTCTGTGTGTGCCGGGGGAACTGGTGTGAGCAGAGGCCCAAGGAAAAGTAGGAGACACAAGGGAGAGTGTGAGCGTTGCAGCGAGGGAGGGTGCACAAGTCATACAATGTGAAACTTATTTTTTTCAAGTGTTGTAGATGTTATTTTCCGGGGTTTTGACACTTGGAATAAAAACAATGTGTAAAACCTTCAACTTTACTAATTATTACTATTATTATTATCATCATTATAATCACAATCTGTTGCGTAAAATTACAAATATTTATTCAGCTTTTACTCTAGTATAATTTTAACCAGACTTGTGGGTTTGCAAATGAATGAAATCATAGGATCCTTTAAACATTTTACAAGCACAAATGCAACGATAACATCTAATTGCAGGGATCTGAGACTGTCTGACTGCAGATGGGATGTTATTTACCTCTTTCTGTCTGTTATGGATGTGTCAGAAAATTGTCAGGACAGTGCTAAACACACTCCAAAACCATGTGATAGATCAAAGATTTAGGTCCTGAGTCTGCAAGAATTTAATCCACGCTTAGGCTGATGCATTTGCAAACAGTCCTGTTGCAACAGTACTTTCAAGTTACTTTCACGTATAACCTAACCCATGAACAGAAATGATTGAAGAAGCAGTATCCCAAACAGTAACGATAGCTTTAATACACCTCATTACAATATATGCAGGGCTTCAGATACTGCAATACTAACCACACTGAATTACAAATTGTGACAGTAAGATACTGTATAAACCAAGCTGATGTTGTTTGATGCCTAATTTGCTGCCATAGCAGTTTCATTCCAAGTCATGGTTCCCTTCATGCTTCCAAACTCCTGGCTACTCTCAACTTTTAAAAGTAATACTTGCTATAGGTGGTTGCCAGAGGTATCCTCAGCATAGGCATTGCCCTCTGAAAGTCAGGGGCTTTACAGGTGAAACATGGAATCTGTCTCCTTCTCTCCTCTTGGTTCTGTGAAGCATTGTACTAGGCGCAGGTATGTAAAATCTACCCTATTTTGACCACTTTGTATGCAGATGGTAAATTTATAGGAATAAAAGAGAAAGGTATGTAATTAATATTTAATTTCAGAAAGTGATGACAATGGAAACTTTTTAGGTGTGCTTAGCATAGTGGTGACAAATAAGCACACGTTCAGTCTTGTTTCAGTCAGACATGGATGACCTGCCTAGCCGTGGCTGGAAGTGAAAACCTAACGCTAATGGAAAGATTTCCACAGGTTTCCAAAAGTCACTTCAGATGCTGTGTTCAGCAAATCTGCGAGAGTGTAACCCGTGGGTGACACCTTGTGAGCAGAGCTATTGAAGTCATTACTGTGAAGTTACTTACGCGCACGTAATCTAAGGTGAGCGGAGCAATCGTTGCGGGATCAGGAATGCCTCTTTTTCTCAATTGCCCAACCTGCCAGGAGTAGAGGTGGTGGTGGTGGTGGTGGGCAGAACCCCAGTGGTGAAAATGAGGATGTATATTAAAAACCAGCAGATCCTAGCCTTGCCCTGTAGCATGAGCACATGAGGAGGAACAAAACGTGGCCATGCCACCTGGCGGGACCCTGAGGCAGGGAGAGCATCGGTTCCACAGCCCCGGGCAACCATCTGCTTGGGTGTGAGAGCTTTACTGATGAAAAAACAAAAGCCTGTCTTTGGGTAAGAGTCATCCTCAGCTTTGCTGACGAGTTGGCTGGCTGCTGAGAGTGAGAGCAGTGGTTTTCCATGCACGAGGGAGGTCCTGCCCAGCCAGTGACAGTATTCTCACCCTTCCTTTGCAGTGCTGGAAACTGCCAGTGTTGACAAGGATGGATATGTGCTCTTTTTTAGCAAGTCTATCTTTTTTTGTGCATTTTTGTACTGTTAGTCAGCAAAACTTTGCTCACTTGTAAATTATATAAAATACAGAAGCTGACAATGTAATCGTTTAAAGTTGAAGCTGATAGCGTGCTGCTAAAGCAGCATGTAGCTGTTGGGCTCTGGTGTTCAGTGTTTCCCACCACTGGAAAAAGCTCGATGTGTTCAGCTATTTTTACCAAACAGCACATCCATTTTGCTAAAACATGTGAGGAAAGGCCGAGCCAGCTGGGACTGTTCAACATGGGGAAGAGAAGGCTCAGTGGGGATCTCATCCGTGTGGATAAAAATCTAAAGGCAGGGCACAAAGAGGATGGAACCAGGCTCTTTCCAGTGGTGCCCAGTGGCAGGACCAGAGGCAATGGGCATAAACTGAAACACGGGAGATTTCTCTTGAACATCAGAACCACTTTTTTACTGTGAGGGTGACTGAGCACTGGCACGGGTTGCCCAGAGAGATGCTGAAGTCTCCATCCTTGTGACATACTCAAAAGCTATCTAGACATGGCCCTGGGCAGCCTGCTTGAGCAGAGGGTTGGACCAGATGACCTCCAAAGGTCCCTTCCAACCTCAGCCATACTGTGGTTCTGTGATTCTGCAAAAAAGATCCAAGGAATGGTCACTGCTGCTGGTGGTATTCAATGATCCTAACTGGATTTAACTTGTGAGATTATAGAGGTTGCCTTGAGGTTTTGGTATTTTTTCTGTTAACAATAAGGTTGCAGAAGAGCAACCAAGAAGCTTGATTTCTTATTATTCTTGATAATACCTGAAAAAGAAAGAAGATATACCTTGTCTTGATTTTCAAGGCCCAGTGCAACAAAAATAAAACCAAACCCAAACCCTCAACTCTACTTGAAAAGTGAGTAACTTTTAATATGGGATTATAGTGAGAGTAAGTAGACACAGTGTGAGGGCATATTTGCAGTGTTTTTAAGATTTTTTCAGAGGAAAACTTAATCTCATGGAGTGACTGCTGTTTTTTACGTAGAAGTTGAGCAACTGAGCTTAGCAAATGAAAGCTGAGATTTACTCTGAAATTGGCAGCCACCATTACATTATAACCTTATTAATGAAAAAAAAAAAAATCCTTTTATTTGACTTCCTTGGTTTAAAGTTCTACATTATTATCATTCATATTATGGTTGCACCTGAAGGCATCAGTTAACAGCAGGGCATCACAGTACAAGGGATACTGTGGTTATATTGTAAAAGACTGTCTCTGTCCAAAGGTAGGACAAATTAACGAGACAAGGCCAAGGAAGAGTTTTAGAAAGGCAACACTATCGCAAGCTCTTTCAACATCAAGTGATAAAAACAATAAATAAATCATGAGTCAGGCCCACAAAAAAGTTATGAAGTTTGGTTTAAAAATAATTTTTTAAAAAATTAAAATTAGAGGATTCTTTTTATTGCAATTTTTTTTAAAATTTTAATGTCAGTCTCTATGGTTCATTCATTTCTAGCTTTTCTCTCAAGCTGTGAAAGTCAGAAAGCTTTATTTAAAAACCCAAAAAGCTTCCCTTCACTAGCATGAATCTAAGAACTAGAGAGATTTAAAATGACAGAAAACATGCTGAGATTCAGCCAGTCTTTTAATCCGGTTTTGCACATGTGAAACTAGGCCAGGCCCAGAGAGATTTTCCATTTTGCCCAGGGTTATATATCATGGACAGAGTTAGATGCCCTGATGCCCAGGTTATCAAACAAGTCTTACTCTTCTGAAGAACAGAGATGACCAAATTCTGAAGCCAGTTCCCCATTTAGAACTCCAACACAAGATTACTTGGCGAGCACCCGCCCTAATCCATGATAGCATATGTCAAGCTGCATGTGTAATTTCTGGACTTCCCTCTTTCAGCAATTGTCTTTTTCAGTGGAGATGTTTTACCGTTGCTTTTGTATTCTGAATGATGACTGCTCATTGCACAGCACTGTGCAGTGGAAGAAGATCTCTGTTGCAAATTCAGTCTTATTATTGTTAATCTAAATGTTGGTACCAATATCTCCAGCCTTCCTTAATCAGCCTTGAGTAGGCCAAATCTCCAAATGTGTATATCTTAAACAGTGAATAAAAAGAGACTTACATTGAATAATTGGTAAGTGATATTCACATTTTCCTCCTGCTGTTTCCACACAAACTGGATCCAAGGGGAATTATATTTCTAAAAATCTTATGTCATTCTTAGATTTTGAAGTATTCAGCCAGGAACCTGATTGGAGGAGCATTTTCCCAAAAGTGTGGGATGCAGGTCTTCATGGGGCAGTAAGGATTTGAAGAAATGCCCAGTTTAACCACTAGAGGTCCCTTTCACACAACTCCTTTGCAGAGTATAAAAAAGACTATTATTAGCAAAATTTTAAGCTCTTACATACAGTAACAAATATCTAAACTATCTGGTTTTTAGTGAGTAGTATAAGGATGCCGCCCTAAATGATAATGTATTTTTTTTGGTTTCTGGTGTTTCTTGTAGTAGTAGGTAGATCTTTGCTTCCTCTTTTTAACGCTTGTCTGTTCAGCAGCTAACTGAAGAATACTAAATGAGAGGCTAGATTGGTGAGTGTCTGCTGATAATTTTACTCATTCCTCACCCCTAAATACAGAGGATGAAGTCACTGTGCAAGATAACTCATGAAAGGCCACTTTAGCATCCTTATCTTTTTCTCAGAAATTTTGGAGGCACAAGTCCAAAGGAGCTTGCTAATGGCCTCTCTTATCGATATTAGACAAATTACAGAGGCAGAGCTGCATTCTGGGAAATAAGATACTCTGACCTAAAATGAATTATCAAATGTGGAGTCATGAGGAGAGGGGTTACCTTTCAATAAACTCATCTGGGACTTTGAAGAACCACTGCCTTCCCAGTTAAAGATGTTCTGCACAGATCTGGGTACACAACTACAGAAAGACTCATGAGGATAGGGACTGCGCAGGTGCAGGTTGAAGAGCAAAGTTCTCAGTCTTCCAGCCTCTCTGTGTGTGCCTCAGGTTTCACTAGAGATGTTCCCAGAACTGAATTCTTGCCTACATGAATGTCTAGAGCAATTTCAGACTTTCAGCGCTGCTTCTCCACAGCTCAGTCAAATCTGTCTCCTATAACTAAGCCCTGAGAGCCCAGGGTGCACAGCCCATATCTTTAAAACTGGACCCGACACCAAATGTAGCTGTTCTGCCTAGGAAGAACCAGGGCCAGTGGTGGACCCGTTGCTGCTACCCCTGTTTATTCAGCTGGACAGAAAAGGCTTTGCTTGTTGGTCTCAAATGTCCCAGTTTCCATTCTCAGGGCTGCCAGAAGCTTTCCCTGGTCATACCTTTGGTTCAAACTACATGCTACACTGGCATGGGAATACTTGACACCCTCTCTGTTGAGCCAGTACAAGTAGGCAGTAGGCTGCCCACCCCCCACCAAACCCCAATGTATGCTGGGCTTGAGAGAGTCCTGCTCAGAGACTCTGCTGCCTACTGCTTAGGGGAGGTAGCTGGGACTGGGGAAAAACTACATTCTGGTCCCCATATGGAGGACCACTGCATTTTTCACTTAAGGCTTGTTTATTACAAACAACATATATGATCCTGAGAGCAGGCGCCAGGGGCCAGGCATAAATCATAGCTGACAGATCTTATGCTGTTAGTGTGGATACTGAATTTTTAATCATCAATAAGAGCATCTACCAGTGCTACTGTGCTGCCCCTCTGTCATTCCTGGGGTCATACACAAACTGGCTGGAGTCAGAGAGGTTTTAGGTATCCACATTTTCTGAAAACAGTATCATACCCATGACCTAGGTAGTAACTCATCACAACTCATCCTTCAAGGGAAGGCTACCTGCCACCCCACTTCTTATGCACACTCATCTGTGTCCCTGCCCACCCCTTCCCTCTGCCAGATGAACACCTAATGCGTAGAGGGAAATCTGTGGTTTATGTGTTTGGTCCAAAATCCCATACTCAGCGACTGAGGTATAGGGCTACACAAGAAAATGACAAAGAATTGCAGACAGGAACATGAGGAGGCTAAAAATTAAAAAACAACAGAGAAACAATGACAACTTAGCCAGTTGGCATACACGTATTTTAATGAATTTAGGTAAAACTCTCTGAGTGAATTTCAAGATGAACTGACTAAAACTCTTCACTAGTAAAATGTGAGGAATTATATTCCTGAGCCAGGAATAATAGTCCTACTGCAGTAATTTCATAATCAACAGTTCCCAACTGGCTTTCTCCTATGGAGTGTTAAACTGCAGCTAAATGTTAGGCTGTATTTTTGTGCATTTATCAGCTATCATCACTTGCTTTTTGTAACATTATGCATCAAAGCGTGCAGCTGGATTTCACTGTATGGGGGTCATTCATGGCTCACTTCTCACTATGATGTTTGGAGCGTTTGATTAACAAGACTTCAAGAAGGGAATCTGAACTTCTTGACACCATTATGTAATCGCTTAATTCATGTACTTTAAAGAAGTACTCTGTCTGTCTTGGGTGGATGAAAAGGAAAGAGAAAATGTGTTCATATTCTAGCTTTAAGCTGATTCTTTTTTTTACTATCACAAAGAAGGGATGATACAAATATTCTGATTTGATGTTGCTTGTAATCAGGGAAAAGTGGCATGTGCAGAGGTGTCTTGGCAAATAACTGAGGTCAGTAAAGACTGTTGCTATTCTTACCTTTCAGTTTATTTTAAAGAAAAGGGTCAAGATAAAGCAACCCTGTTCCCATCAGATCTCATGTCCAACCTGTTTAGATATAAGCCAGTCTCATGCACTTTTTTTACAGGCAGGAAAATGCACACAGAATGTTTAAGGTCTAGGTTGACCATCTCAGCTTTCATTCTCAGACTGTCTGTTCTGTTACACCTACAACAGACAACACCAAAAGAACTAATGAAGATAAGATGATTTCACTCAGCTAAGCACATCTCTGCAATAAAAGTTCCATTAGACAGTCTTATGCTGAGATATGAGAGGCACTTGACACAGGGCAACACATCTGCCTTCTTTTTTAATTACATTTCTTGATGTTGCAGAATTATCCAGTGAAATCAATAAACCTGGCAGGATACGTGCTAAGGAAAGACAGTGTTCTTTCATTGTAACACACAGACAGCTGTTCAGTGATCTTCTTAAGCATTTGATTTTTAGCTTTCGTTGGCATCTCTAAGGAAGTTCAATACACAACAAAGTAAAAGTCAGATTCTTTAACATTATGCTGATCTAGTTATGTTCAGCTGTTCAAAATTTCCCTTTGGCATTGTATGGAGCCATTGACACTGGGAAAGTAAACATTGTCATTCAAAGCAGTCTTTAATGTCATCTGGTTGGACTGGAGTGCTAGCAAAGCAAAACTGTTTTTTCAGTAGTTTTATTCTGCTGGAGGAGAGGGGCCTCTGTGCAGCCCATTAACAGATAAGGCAGAAAAAATATGTGAAGGAACTAAGGTAAGTGGTGATGAAAACCACCTATATCACAAGAAATTCCCAGTTTTATTTGTAGCAAGCCTCACTTGAGATTATTACTAGCAGCAGCTGGAGGGCTGCAGTGCTGAGTGGGTGAAGAGTCAGAACCTGGGATTTCTGATGCTTGGATTTTCTCCTGTTCTTCTGGCTTGAATTATTAGCAAATATATTTTTTAGTGTCACTTATGTAATTTTCTAACCTCGAGTATTCTGTCTGAAGTCATATGCCTAAGGTTTCCAGGCATTCCTGAACAAAAGTGTGCTCAAGGATAGTAAACCTGACACTGCAGATTTCTTGGCACACAGACTTCAACTGAACATGCATGCACAATCTGTCTAATTTGGCCTGAAAGTGTAGGATTTACTGAGCTGGGTATTATGCAGCCATGGTGCATATGGGCTATGAATGTGTCTAGGATTTCCAGTCGTACAGCAGCTAGTCAGAGCTGCTGTGAACGCACAATAAGGTTTCAGTTGCTGGACCTACAGACACACAGAAATCCCAGGAGAGGATCCTGAAAAATTTGCCCTGATAAAATTCGGGTCTGAAAGAAAGCAAGCATTGCCAAGAAAACCTGGCTTTCAGCAGTTCTTAATTAAAACCAAAACCAAAACCAAAACCAAAAAGAAAGAAAAAAAGTATAATTCCTCACAGTGTTTCTGAGGGAGTCCTGAGCTGGGGTGTAGCAGAAGGTTCCCTGACATGTTATCAGCTACTCCCCCATAAGCTGCTTCGGACTGCCCTTCCCAGCTCCCAGTAAGACATGAGTTATGCAGATTTTGGCACAGGGCAGGGGGAGCTGGCTGTCCCAGACACATATTCTTTGCACACTTGCAGCTCACTACAGTCTAAATACAGAATGGGCAATGCAGGTTTATCGATTTTTTGTCCTTTTAAATTTGTTTTTTGGTGATACACACTCGAGTGGGTCTCACAGGAGCATAAATTGGTGTAGTACTGTCATATTGAAGATAAGCATGAAAACCTTTTTCTATCTGTAGCTCCATTAGTCACTCTTGGTGGACAGAGATGGGCAGGAGATGTATGTCTTGTTTAAAATATGAAACCCAAATATGTAATTTTGAAGACATTATATGTGACTATCTTTAACTGAGGTGTCACATGGCTAGATAAATCCAGTACAGGAATCTACGCAGCTGTGTAAATAAATCATTTGTGAAGAGGAAAAAGTGCTTGAACTTGCTGAACACTTCCATTAAAGTCTGTCAGCGAAAGCAAAACTGTCAGGGAAAAGAGCACTGTGTTTTGAGGTGAGAAGGGGATGAAGGATCCTGTTCAAACCACCTGTTTCAAGGATGGTCAGTTGTGTCCTGATCCCAAACACTCAGTTGCAGTGGCTGGGTGATGCTTTTAGCTGATGCCAGATTACAAGGTGTTGTGGATAGCAATATCCATTTACATTATCAGGTAGAGGTGGCCATCTATTGAAGCAAAGCAAGGCAGAATATGCAGAGTTGCTCCAGTACAAGTTGCTGGATACAGTGTTTCTCCCATTCCCTTGGCTGTTCCTCTGTGAGGGCTCTTACCCACTCCAACTATATGTTTTCAAAATTACCTTTTTCAACCTCATGCCTGTATAGAAGGAAAGAGTCCACGAAAAATAGCCATCTCTGTAAAACCTCTAGAGCAATCCTTTCTCTTCTTAGGAAAGAAACGTTCATCTATTATTAGAAAGATGCTTCTCTATTATTATCAACATTTCTGGTTTCTTGCTTTATTTTAAGAATACTATCTGCAGGGGGTAAAAAATGCACTAGCAGTGTGAATTCAGAAAAACTTACAAATAAACCCTTTTGGCTACTTCATGCAGTGTGCCATTGTGTGTACAAAAAACACAAACAACCAAAATTAATGCAAGAGGAGTTTTTGCCCTTTTTAGAGCAAAACCTGAAAAGATGACAGAAATGAGGGCTCTGTGCTCGTCTGCACTATGTTCTGTAATAATCAGGTCTATGCAGCCAATTAAGTGTTGTCCATCCTATAGCACTTCAGTTATTTTTGTGGGAATACTCAATTTTTTAGACAAAACAGTAAAACACTTAATTCAGACGAATACTGCTTCTACTCCCACAGCATCACTTTCAACTGAGATTTGTTGAGACTTTAAATATGCAGGTTTATTTTTTTAGAAAAAGAAGATGTTGCAAAAAGTCTTACTGCACTGCTTTCGCAGTAAGTTAAATGCCCGTGCTGCCTATAAATCATGGATGCTTGGTCTTGGCAGGTGGCATTTCTGTGGCAAAAATGCCACAGGATAAAGTGTATGAACAGAGGGAGCTGTCTAGTTTCCTAGGCATGGGGATCAGTGGCATCTGTGTCAGGTTCAGTGGAGGGAAATAATACAAAGACGGGGTGACCTGTTGGTCTAATGGAAACACAAAACCAGCTTAACCATAGGCAAAGGATGTGTTGAGGAAGCTGGGACTACAGCTCTGCTTCCTAAAACTTCTAGGATTTGTAGAGAGGTTTTTAGTTTGTTTTTTATCTTGTGAGATGCCATTCCTGGAGAAGGAAGCTTGCTGGGTGAGGACAACAGGGCTGAAAAGGCAGAGGAGTGGACGGAGGACTGGAATGGGATGAGGATAATTTCTGACAGATTTGGAAAGACTGGAGGTTGGGAGTACTCCACCTAAACTCAGAAGACTGGTACATCTTGGTTAAAAGGGTCTTTCTGATGGGAAGTCCAGGAATGCAGCACAAGCCAGGAAAACACCAGGCAGGTTGTGGCAATGGTACCACTGCTTGCATATGCCCTTTCTGATGTGGAAGGCTTGAGTCTCCTCTCACTTAGGCCAAACAGTGATGTCTGTGTCTGCTGCTTTTCAGTTTGAGATACATTATTGTTTTCCTCACAAAATGACAAAATCGTGTTTATTACCAGCTCTACAGGGGTGTAATCTATCTGCAGTTTTATCTGTTATGTTCTGCTAGGTTACTTGCCTTCGTTGTGCTTGAATATACTATTATTTCCCTATTATTCTGCACCTGACTTCTTATAAGATTAGGCAGCTGTTTTAGGGGTTTTCTTCATGTAGGAAACACCAACGTCTACTTTTTTTTTTTTTTTTTTTTTTTTTTTTTTTTTTTTTCTAAATTTTCACTAAAAACATTAAGGATATGAAAACAGGAACCGAATATAAGTACCGTTTGCCAGTCGGCTGCTAATCATTTTTTTGGTAGCAGTAATATCTTAGATGTCCACCAGAGGTCACAGCTTTACTGTGAACCCAGCATCAGCTTGGCTGAGGCCCGTTTGGTCATGTGCTAAAAATGCAAGTTAAAAAAAGAGGGTTTGCAGGTGAGCCTTTTCATGCGATGGAAAGCATGGGGAAGTGACACTGGCATTATCCCACTGCTGTCAAATACAACGGCAAAATCCACTTACTCATGTCTCGGTACTGTTGCCATGTGATTTTCCCACCCCAACCTACAAGATGTCTTCAAGCGCTCAACAAATGATAGCCCGGAGGTCTGGTGCTTACCAGTTTTCCACCAAATGCATAGATTATACCGAGCTGCATTTACAGAAGGGAATGTTATTGTTCAGTATTTGGCACATAAGCATATTGACGACACTTTTAGCTCACCTAAGTGTGCTCAAGTGTGCTGCGGCAATGGAGGGTGGTGACTTCCACTTTCAGATGGAAACATTCAGCACCCTTACTCTGGTGTTCATGGCCAAGAATGCTGAAAAACTAAAAGGATGTCCTGTTTCTTTACTTTTTTTCCTTTTC
>VZTL01029725.1:20273-34267 GCA_013400535.1 Scopus umbretta
TGTTTTGTTAATTTCAGTAAATTTTTATCTCCAAAGCCACGAACGATGCAAGCCTTGCCTACCACTGAAGCTGCCACTAACGAGCAAACACTCACCAACGCTGAAGAACAGGTTGGGACCTACAGAAGAGCAGTTTCAGTGAGAGACTCCTACTCTGATTTCTTCCTCATTAGATGTATCAACCCTGTCTTCATTGAAAACAGTCCCTTTTCCCAAATAGCTTCTTAGGGTGAGACAAAAGAAAATAAAATTGCTTCCGAGACTCTCTAACAACTACTTTTTAACTCTTTATTCACAAAAAAAAAAAGTTTGCCTCTGTAATAAATGCTTCACTTTGTGAGGACTATAATAAACTACCTTTTCCGTGGCATATGAAAATCCAGAGTGAGACTTGGTTCTGCTCTTCTAAAGCCCGGCACCAGGCAACATCAAACCGAAGCGTGAGCACAGGCTCCTCGGGCATCAGAGAAACACCGGGAACATCAGACGCTGAAACGTGTGTAGGTGTATTAGCAGTCCTACCATCCATCTGTCAGAAATCTTCGATGTTCCTGCACATCACCCACTGGCAGAGCTGTCTGCCAAGCAAAAATATTATGAAGTGTTCATTACAGACTCAAATCTTCCCCCCTTCCCGCGGAGGAAATGGAAAAACCTGTCCCTCCACACGCACATACTCGCATTCCTTACCAAGAAATGGTGAAAGACTTTCAAATTCACCCAGAAAGAAAATCTACCAAGAGACCAGGGCTGTGAATTTGGATATATTTTAGCAAACTTTACTTACCAGAGGATGTGCTGACTTTTAGTTCGCATATATCTCATTTTTTAAAGTACGTTAAAGACCGAGTTTACAATTAACTGAACAGACAGCGTACAAAAGGCTTTTAGAACTACACCATATGGTCGAGGGAAAGGAACAATCTGGACTATCCACATTTCAATCTGCAGGCTTGTCCACCTCTATAACACATTGTATTGCTGTAATAAAATATTAAGATAGAAATGTAAAAGTGAAAATAATCTATCTTTTCCACTACCAGGGAACAAGGCATCCTACGGTCTAGTGCTTTTAATAAATATTTTAAGTTTTATGATTTTGGCATGTTGAATCAGATATAGTCAATAAAATTCCCAATTCATTTAAAACAATATTTCCAGAAGGATATGGGTGGGTATTCATCTTACGCTTCATGGAAATAAAAAATACCAGTTTACACGGGGTATACTGGCAGCAGTTTATGTAACAGATGACACATTCTTGGAAATCAAATAAAAGCAGAAAGAAAATACCCATTGTTGCTTAGTGAAGGACTCATCACATGGTCACAGCTGGAACCAGTGTAAATCATTCATTAATAAAATTCTGTTGTAGTAGCCACTTTTTTCTGCTTTTCAAATGCCAGTAGGAAAAAAAAATCAAACTCTCTCAATTCTTTGCAGAAAGCATACACTTCTAAGTATTCTGTAGTAACTATTAAACTTACTAAATCTTTGCAGTAAAAAAAAAAAAATGCCTACAACGGAGGCACTGTTGGCGCTAAGGAAAAATAGAAATACTTACATATTGTACATAGAATCCCAGAACATAATCCAAGAAGATACTTGCTACACTTGGAGGTACTGGCCTGACTTCTGATTGCACAGAATCCAAATCTTGAGAAAAATCAACCAAAGTCTTTTGTAGAGTGCATTTTGTAATGTAAAGGAATATAAATGACAGCCTTGTGAGTCATATCCCTCACTGTAAACTAGAAAGTTGCACTAGATTAAATGCAGACACTACAGAAAAGTATCATGGAATACTCAAGTGTTCCATAATTACATACTCTGTTGGGTACAGGTATCATAGGCTCATGGCCAACTCTGCTTTGAGCAGGAGGTTGGACTAGACGGCCTCCAAAAGATCCCTTCCAACCTGAATTACGCCATGATCCCATGTTCTTTCACGCTATAGAGTTCCCCTTTCTTGAGTTGTGACCCGTATTTTCTCTGTCACTTTAAAAACAAAAAACCCCAACTATTTCAAGTGTTGTGTTTCATTGCCTCCAATAGCAGGAAAAGAACCTCATGCAAATCTATATGACCTTGCAGATAGCGAATTATTGAAACACAAAAATCAGATCACCCTCTGCAATTATTTTGAAAGCAACCTCCTGCTATATCAATGCTGGTATGTTCGTTGTTCTGCTCACAACACTACAGGATAAGAGGCCTGTTTTTCTTATCATTTCGGAGAAACTACTGAGAACAGTAAACATAAACTACACCATTTGATGCTTTAAACTGCAACAATATAAAGTAAATGGGACAGGTTTTTCTCTGGTTGGAAGGAAAAATCACAATCACACTATTCCTCATCATTCAGTGCATATGCTGCATGAACACAGCATTTAAAATTGTCAAGAATTCCTTTAATTGAAAGGTTTCTTTGAATTTAAAAGCTAAAAATATATTATCTCCCTCATTCTGCGACTACTTAGCGGTCTGAGCAAAGACTTAAAGCACCCTGGCTTGATAGGATATCTGGGTTTTATTGTCGAGCCTGCTAAGGACTTCTCAAATCTTTATCAAGCCATGGACCCTTGAAACACGGCTGCGTAAGCCCTGTACAGCCAGTGGGAATGCTCAAGTGTAAAGTTCAACACATGCTTACATTTTCACATGATCAAAGCCTCAATCGCTCTGTTCTCCAGTTTACCGTAGTTATTCCCACCTCACAGTGACATCCTCAGTAAAGAGACAGACTTTATATGAAACTGGTTAATACAAAAAAAAGAAAACCCCAGTTTTCTAGTAATTAACTTCAAGTGGTACGAAATGACAGTTCAAAGCACCATCACTGCTAATAGCATTACTTACACACCGGAGGAAATCACTACCTAAGAAAACTAGAATATATAAATGAAGTGTAACAATTTTGTCAAATTCAGAAACAAAAAAAGACCCCCAAATTTCCTGCTAACTTCTATTTTAGCACTTATCTGCGTACTCTTTGTCAGAACAGGTAAAATCTGAAGGCAGGCATGTGAATCGAGTACGTAAGTGCTAAATAAAAAAAAAAGATAACCTGTCATTAAAGAAAAGCAATGGCAGAAAGCATCAGCTCTCACACATGTATAGCCCACGATGCAGACAGGCAGCTTTTACATAAGATACCATTTTCTGCTCTTCCTCTCTCACAAATAATAAAAATACTGCTTTTTTGGGGAACAGAAAAACGCAATAAAGAACATCACGACTGGCCAGGATACACAGGTAAGTTTACTTCATGTTGTTTGGCGACATGTTTCCATCCATAAAATGATTTTGTTTGTTTGTTTCAAGTAAAAGCTCTTGAGGAATGTATCTGACCAGCTTATGGGCTTTAAAAGAACTTCTGTAGAAGAATTAGATAATATAATTCTCCATCTGATCAAAGGAGGCTGCCATTACGCCCAGGAAGAGCAGCCAGGCATCTCGCTCTTCCCCATCGCGGAGCCTGCCAGACATCCTGCTTTTCAGAAGTCTGTCCAAAGGGCTTTGAAACATAATGAAAACAGGCCTAGGAGGACTCCTCCATATGCTTCCCACAAAATACTCCATTTTCTTCTTCATTTGTCTGCTTCTAGATGAAATGTGAAGGAAAAAAAGAATTACAAATTCGTGGGGAAAAAGGCACATCGCATCAAAATCGGGCACACGTCAGCACGCTTCACGTGCCCGCAGGCTACACCCTCCTCGAAGCTACACCCCGTACACCTGCTGGGTATTAACACTTTTTATTTTTTCAATCAGCTGCTAAAACCTTATAAAGCGTATTGTTCCTTCTGACACCGGTACCATGCAAAGAACCACGACGAAATGGTTTTAATGGTTTCCATGCCTAATTGCCGTTACCTGGCAGCCTCCCTGCGTGGTTCAGGCTACCGGAGAAGCGATGGCTTTGGTTGCAGCCATACCTCCACGAAGCAACACCACCAGCACCAGAAACTTCTGCGCGGTTCGGATGGCTGCGCAGCGACAATCGGGAAAGACAAAACAGCATTTAAAAAAAAAATTAAAATCAAACTTTTGAAAATACACGTCTATTAATGAGTTTTCCTCACTGGAAACCCCGTACCAAGTTCTAAGTAGACTAGTTCTTTCAAATAATGTGTGGCTGGGGGGAAAAAAAAAAAGCAAGCTGTATTTACTTTAGCTAGGAGACAAATATGACAGATATAAGCTAATGTTAATGCCACAAAAGCTACAATTTACCTTTACTAATCCCTCTCAATGAAAACAACAGGACAGAATTAAAAACGATGAATTTAAGACGCGGGAGCATATTTTGGGGAGGTATGAAAAGGAGAGACGAGGAGGCACTCGAGGAAGGCTGCTGCTGCCTCGCCTAGAGAGCTGCAATTTATTTCAATCAGCTCTATTTAAATCACTGTGGCGACTTTCTCATGCAGACAAGCATCGGGATTATTAATTTCCGTGGATATTACCTGAGCGTGCGCAAGAAAAAGGTTGAGCCCTTAAACTTCTGGGCTGATTTACACTTTAAAGTCAGAAGTAGTAGTGGTCTAAAGTGTCTCTACTGAAAGGTAATGAGCAAGTTAATGTATTTAGTTTGGATCATTAAGGTATAGAAGTCCTCACCACAGTTACCTAAATGAAGATAAAGTTATTCATAGAAAAGGAATAAATGTTTCCAAAACATGTTGTTCCTCCGCAGCAGCAAAGAAACCACCGCAGAAAGAATGATGTTGCTGGATGAGAGAAAAAAGGGGCCATAAAACTGCAGCAAGAGCAAATTTCATACTGAAGTGAGGAGTTGATTAATATTTTTGACAGTAACAGGATAAAAAGGGGTTGGGCTTAACCTAATAGCTATTTTACAACCTAAATTTTATTAAACGAGCATTATATTTTGTAATTGTGTATTAAAATGCATCCCACATTAGGCAGCAAATAGCTTTTAAGTAAACGTTTTGTTTTCTTCAGCAAGACAAATCTTCAATACCAGCTGCAAGTGCCAAAGCAGTCTCTCACTCAAATGCTTTCAGAGGGTTTTTTTTGCCTCCCATTTCACTCGATATATGCAAACTTGGATGCCTAAGACTTGCACATAAACCTGAGTTGTGGCATTTAAACCCATTCATTAAAAGTCAAGCACTCAAATGGTTTGAAGACAGAAGTTTAAGCAAAAGCAACTACTCCCTCAACCAGGAGCAGCCAGCATTTACTCCAAGAGGTTGGGACTGGGGGTGTCCGAAATGCAAATTCTTGCGCGATTTTACGGTGACCCGTTGCTGCTCTCCTCTTCCCCACCCTGGCCTGCTGCTCTGTGATTTTCCGTGAGGTTGGTGAGGTTTCTTTGAAAAAACCAAAACCAAGTGGCAAGCTCGCGTGCCGGGTACAGGAGGGTGCTCTCAAAACGCTCACAGCATCACTTTTCATCTTCTAAGACATAAATTCATGTGATCTTTTAACAACTATTTATTTCACACCAAACCAGATATCTCCCTAAAGCCTACCAATACAGCCTGCAGGCATATTTCTTAAATAAAAGTACCGAATCCTTGTATACTTAAAATTTGCATAGCAAAGGGATGAATCAACCATCACAGAAGTAGCAACACTGTGCAGCAACTGCTCACCTCCTGCAGAAGACAAAAAAAAAAAACAAAACCAAAACCCTGTTTATTGGGTTTGGGTGGGACTCTACACCAAGCACCATTTCTTCACATTTCACAATTGTGAAATATCATTTTCTTGCAGAACTACGACAAGCACGACTGCTGTTCACCCTATTCAGTGCATCAGCTATGTTCGTGCAATCTATATTTTGCATATGCAAACCACAGCATTTGTAGATTTTCTTTGTTCTGCTTAAAGGTTAATGAGATTATAAAACACCAATTTAACTGAATTAAATAATACTAGTAACAAAATTATTTTGTTGGAGTATTTCAGATAATTTCCTCTATTATCTTTGCTGTAAACAGAGGTATTTCTGCTTACAGAAATGCTTCAACTTTAACAAAGCTAGCAAACTATAGGATTACCAGCAGCACCTACGATGTATCAATAAACTTTTCTCTCTTCTTTTTTTTTTTCTTTTTTTAAATATAAGGTGTTCCATCAGGACTGCACTTTACAGAATCAAATCAGTCTGTTGCCCTGGCTGCGTTTAAGTGCTCAGAAAATAAGTAGTTATATTTAAAAACAGGGAATGAAGCCCCCCCAAAATTACGACGCGATTTCTGCACATTCGTTTCGAGCACAAGAGCAACTTTATTTTACCTAAAGAACCAGACACTAGAAACGGGTAAGCAACAGAGGGGTAAGTAGCAGAGGGAAGTCCAGCAGGAAAGCTCCTGCCCACGTGCTCCTCTCAGAAATATTTAAGGTGAAATTAACTCTTTTTGCACTAATGGATCACAATTACAGCTTTTCAAAAACTGCTAGAGGAGGAGATCTACTGCAAAACTGTGATGGAGGCTGCCGAAGCGTGATACGGTATCTCCTATGATCTAAAAAACCCTCTTAGCTGCTACACAGCAAAACAGAAGCTAGTGGGGCAGACTAACACCTCGTTCCTTTATGAAAACGCTCCTCCGGCGAGCTTTCTCAGGACTGGGCACGAGCGGAACACTGTATATCCTTATTGTCTGGACTACAGTCACAGAAAACCAGGCATAAACACACGACGAATTTCCACGTTCGAAACATGACACAGCTTTACGTCTCCTACCTATACGAAGCCACCAGCACCGTGCCACGCGAGCAGCGTTGCGATGTAATCTCCTGAACAGTGCCATGACAACTAATGTAATTATACTGAAATAGTATTAGCTATATTTGTATTGGGGATAGTCTTACCACAGTTCTTAAAGACCTGTTCTGCTGCTCAGGAATTACCCTTATCTCCTCGGCCCTGTAACAGCGTAATTAGTCATTTTGACATTTTGCCTTCCGCGGTGACTAACAAACTCCTCCCACTCGTATAATTCACTGGAGATAGCTCAGATTTAAGATTATATGGTTCAGGTAGTATGTACTCACATGATCTCATTTTCTCCTAATATCTTCTTTCAATACACTGAAATGAACTAAAGGAATTGGTGGTAAGTGTTTTCTCCCACCCCCAAGTGGAAATTTGGGTTTCTTTGCGAAGCACGAACCAAACCTTGTAACTGAAGGAACTTCCATAGTAAGATTTCGTGTTAACATCTTCCAGTTAAAAGAGAAAAATAAAAGTTTTACTCCCTCCCCCACAAATTCAGCTAATACAAGGTCACCCTCCAGCTCACCACATCCCCACCACCGGTCAGCAAGCCTTTGGCATGGGGGGGCTCTCTGCACAGACCCATTTTTCACCATGCTTTTTTGCCGTATTTTTTACCGGTTTTGCTCTAAACACAGGTACATGTAATCAAACACTGAGACTTCTGCAATAACAAAACGGTTAAACTGTCAGGAGTCTACACAAAACACATGCGCTCTAAAACATCCACGGTACAAATTAACCAAAACCACATCTATCACATGTAAACTTGCAATAGTATTTAATTTTATTTAAATTTCGCATTAAATTATTTTATTTAAATTGTTATTTAAATCACATAGTTCTTACAATCGTGGTTTTACGAAACACAGCACCGGTGCCCGCTGCCGAAGAAAGCCTATTCTAGTCAAGTATCTTCTTTTGACTGAAGTGCACAACGCATGATCTGAATGGGTAGGAACTCATTAGCAAAGCAGGTATCCACAAGCTGTGGGTAACTTCTCACTCTGCAGGCTACCTAACAGCAGATACTTCATGACTTCTGATGACCATCATCCCACAGGCATGACAGAAACAACCGAATCGCATTTGGCAAACAAAATATGAAGATATTTTCCTTGAAGTGGAAGTTAGTACTTAAAACACTTTGAAGAACTACCCTTACTTTTGTGTTTAAATCACTGGAGGTATGATTATGGCATGCAAATCCCTTCGGACTAACTGCCCTCATCAAAACATCTTATAGGTACATTAAAAATTGAACGGCCATAAACAACTCCAGCAGCTTGGAGCTTGAGTTGGTACCGCAGCGATCTTGCAATTTATAAACATCAACACTTGGGCTAGTTTGCTTCGGAATACAAGCAACTAATTATTATCTTTTGCTTAAGGGCACGTATGGTGTGCTCTACAGGTATCGCCACTGCTTTTTGCCTAATGTATTGCCTCTTGAAGTCTTTCAATGTAACAACTTGCTGATACACTCTAAAGCATTTCTAGCCTTACCAAACTGCTTTATATTCAAAAAGGACACGCTGCAACTTCTGAAAGACGTTGCTAGGAAAGAAGCAGTAGTTATAAAACTGCATGTGACTGGCAAATCGTAATTTCATATTGTTCACTGAAAGACAAATTAACTTGTTACTTCTCATACAGACAGTTTTTTGACAAAAAATATTGATGCTTCATAAAACAACGTGCAGGTCAGTATCTTTTTACGGAAACTACTGGATTTTGCAGTATTATCGGAACTCCTACCTCAATGACCGATTTAAAAAACAAAATTAACTTATGCGTATCAGCTATGTCTTTTTGCATTGATGTCATTAAAAACGCAGGTCTGTTGGGGCACGGTGGGGGAATGTTGGAGGACACAGCATTTTCCCCCCAAAAGAATTCTTAGTACTAAAGTGCAGAGAACGCATTGCAGTTAAATATATAGTAGTAAATATTTCTATTGACTCCTTGATGATAAACAGTTTTTCTCTGATGTAGGACTAAAAACATGAAATTAAGCCCTGCATCCAGATTACTTCTGCCAACAGTCAAACCTACATGGAAAAGGGAGAAAGTACTACATGATAATGTAGTTTGAGATGATACATGATAATGTTGTTCGAGACACGGTTTAGCAGGCACGGTGGTGCTGGGTTAACGGTTGGACTAGACGATCTTAGAGGTCTTTTCCAACCTTAATGAATCTAAGATTCTATGATTCTATAATTTAAGGCAGCCAATGGCTTCTCTAAAATATGCCCGCCAAGAACCGAGCCTGAGGGTGAAGTGTAACATACCTTGATTGCATCTCCTTGTGTCAACTTGTTCTCACTGCCCCTATACAGCGCTGTGTTATTTTTCTATAGCTGAAAAATCCCTAGATGCCAGAAGTCAACTTAAAGTGAACTTTATATTGACGGAACAGCCTACAGCAGACCTAACCTGGGCTGAGAGTCTGAGCCAACAACAACTTAAGGGTCCTTCACCCCTAAACACTGAACACCAAGAGGTTCCAAAACCTTTAGAAAAATGACAACTAAAACCTGCAAAAACATGCTGTCACGGCTACAGCCAGCAAGAGACTCTACTGGAAATAAAGGTTACCATTAACCTGTTATTCAGAGATGGCAGAGTGAATTTGAAAGTAGGTAAAGTATAATTACTCAACCCAGAAGACACTTAAGGTCAATTATCCAGCTATAATAGAGCAAAAAAGTTTAGTGACCACCAGAATTCAACCAGCCTTGAAAAAAGAAAGCAAAAACTGCCCCTACGACATGACTGGGGAGAGAACGTCTTCCACCAGCACAACCCACACAGCTCCCAGAGTGGCTCTACGTATTCACCTCCAAATTCTTTCATCCTGATTTTTGACTAGCTGCCATCAAGTTTTGAGGTGCATTAGCCATCAACTTTGGAGAGTCTCAGTCCCGACTTTGGTTCACAAAATGCTTACACTGCATCTTTTCACTAGTCATTCCAAGAAGATACTAAGAATCCTGTTTACAAACCTGTTAAAATGATCAATCCATGCAGTACTTTGGGTTCTTACCATTTTATTTCAAAGCCGAATTTGGCCCACTAAGCCTAACTCAGTATTTTCCACCCAGAACTGAAAACATTACTTTCAATTCTTCATGTAAGTGATTGGTAAGGACTAGTTTCAGTATTACAAATAATGAGGCAGCACAAATTCTAGAAAATGAAAACCTCCTGAGAAAAACTAACAGCCTCTTTAAACACTATTCGTAAAGTTTTGTTATTAACTATTTCCTCACTAAATGACTTCTTTTTGATTTAGATTCACCGATATGCAAGGCTGCTAAATAAAACAGCAAGTCGAAGATTGAAGACATTTTATACATGGCTTACAGCTAATGAATTTTGAAAGTTGAAAGAAAACATTGCAAAGTAGTTAAAAACAGTAGTGAGATTCCGTGAACAGATTCAACTCTTCAAAAGAAAATCAGTCACTGCATGCAGCTTTAAAGCCAGTCTTTCAAGACAGAACTAAACTAAACCTTTATTTAGTGAAATGACACTAAATAAAAAACATTACTAAAAGATGCAAGTGTAAAAGCAATACTAATCATCCCCAAAATACCCTTTTTTTGGTACAAGAAGTTGTACAGGTTCCAACAGCACTGCATGCATGAGTGGGTTGGAGGCCCCACTCATTGTAGTTGTTTCTCCTTGACTTCACTATATATGCTTCTAGGAAGGCTCCATCTTCATGATGGTGAAATCTTTGTGAATGACAGCAATATTAGGCAGATGAGTGGCTCCCATTTAACTTATCGTCAGTCACATCTATGAAGTTATGCACAAGACTACACCAAACCGCTGTTTCTCAGTCTGTGGCGCAATAAGGCTTTCATACGCAGTGATCTTGGATGCCTTAATGACATTTTTCTACCTGTTCCATGCTGTAGCATGAAGTCTAGAAGCAAAATATCCTCTTAATTCGTGGACTGGTAATCACTGCTACTCTCCTTACATGGAGGTGCACAGCTGTTTCACAATGACTGCAGAAACCCAACCATTAGGATTTGCCCCCATTCCTAAAATGACTAGGCTTCTACCAAGGTATCAAAAGACCTAACAATGTAGGCTCCAAAATGGATGTCTCAATTTAAAGTGAAGCAGATTTGAACATAAATCAATAGAAGTAGCACGTATCATTAAAACTTGCTGGCAGCTAACACGTAGGGCCCTTTCAAACACCACGAGAAAGCTCTAAGGGACTACCCTTAGAGTAGCAGTATCTGAGCCCAAATAATCTACCTACAGAGAAAAAACACCAAAGTCAGAAGGAAGCTTTAGCAACCAAGATAACATTTTCCAAGAATGCACAGTATGTAATTACATTGCTGCCATATGCAAATCCGGTGTATCTGCATCTGCACTGCTGCTGGTATCCAGAATACCTAGACCGACTCAGTATAGGTATGTTTAGCATATCTTTAAAACAACACACCTTCTGGTTTTTGTCTGAAGACCTATCCTTTGATTTGCTGAAACGTGAATATAAAAAAGCAGAAATCCTTACAAAGAAATGATAATAGCTAGCTGCTTTGATACCTATGGCAACATGACTAAAAACCAGCAATTCAAAGAAACAACTAATTCAGTTTAAAGTTATGAAGTTATGAGCTATTTTTTGTGGTCTAACTTATCTGCAAGGCTCTTTCATCCAATTTTGCAAAGAAGTGTAAGTAGCCATTCTGAATTGATTATTACAACTTTAGGATGAGTGACACTTGACTGAAAAAGTAAAAGGATGTCAGGCTCCTTTGTTCTCATTTTCAAAGAAGGAACACGAAAATACTCTTCTCTCTCCCTCCATGCTGCTCTTCTGTTCAAAAAAGCAAATTAAAGATTGTGGTTTGGGCCCATGGTCTTGGACTCCACTCTCCCTCCACCACGACTGAATACATAGAAATACTTAATCTGGTAGGTTAGGTAAAACTCTTCAGCAGTCTGGACAATGCAAGCTGAACATAAAGTCCTATTTTACTAAAATTAGGTCATATTCCTGCACACAGGATGTCTTCAGGATTTGGTCCAAGTCACCTGTAGTCTATATTCTTCCAATGCACTACAAGTTACCAAAATACCATATGGCTCTTCTTTCCTGCAGCAATTCAAGAAATTCAAGGATGCAGGCATTCACTCAATTTTTTTTCTTTTTCTTTCTAAAATTTATGTTTGGATCCCAGCAATTCATCTTGTGCCATAAAATGTTTATGGTTTCAACTTGTATGGAGAATCCAGCAGCCTTCAGAGATCGAAGGGCCATTCTTACTGTCAAAACTGTAAGCTTCACAATGATAACTTCATTTTCATTACAGTTTCACAAAAGATATAGAAACACATAACTCTCTTAGCTGCCAATACCCTTACAGAATAAAAACTTGCAACACCAACCAGTTTTCGCTGACCACAGAACACAGAATTAGCTTTTGTCAAATGCTGTTAGAACTGTACAGTCACTTAGGCATTTTTAAGACTATAATTAAATTGCCAAAAAAATTGTAACGTGACACAAAATGCAGCTTTTCTGCATAAGAAGTTTAAAAAACTTATCTTCTCTCAGTACAGAAGATAAAAGCGTATTTTAAGTTATTACATCCTCTTTAGGCTTCCCTCCCTAGGTGCAGGGAGGGGTTTTAGTTTCCATTCTAAGCTGAGATGAACCAGTTGGCCTAGCAAGCTCATTCAATGCCTCAAAGCTATCACACTGCAAATCCAGGGTTTTTTTTCAAAACTTTTATGCCCCAGGTTAGCCAGGATCAAGAGTTCTCTACAGGCCATGTATGTCCACCCTCCAGAACGTCACTACTTCAGTTTTCCACTCTCATCACTTAAGTAAGTGATACTGATGGGTTATTCAGTGATTCGGGTAAGTACGTGGTACCTGGAAGGCTACCTAGAGAATCCTCTGACCTCACTAAATTCGGGATATTTGCTGTAAGCAAGCAAGCCGTTGTTGTAAGTTGCAGGCTTCCATTTTCAGGTGCTGCTTCATGAATAAAAGAGCAAAACAAGCTTCGCCCTGATCTCACTGCAAATACTGCTTCCTACAGATCTGCACCCCTACCTGTTACAGGGTCTCTAAGCCAGCAGAAGTTAAATATTCCTTAAGTGAAGGGAGGTGTGTGTGCATATATATATGTAAATATATATACATACATACAAAGNGAAGATACTGTTACAAAGCATGCTGAAACAGTGAGTTAGTGAGATTACATACTGGAAATCACCTAAAAATAATTATTAACTGTTTACCAGAATCTTGTGAAATTTCCAGTAGGTAATATTTAAATTCAAGTTGTCAGGGAAAAAAACCAAACAAACAAACAAACAACCCACCCAGAAAAAGAACATACCAGCCTATGTATAAACATATATGAGTACATACAATGCACCAATGCAAGTTCTATGCTTGTCTTTTCTTCTGCATGGGAAAAGCCCATGCGATACGTCTCTGAAAAAAAAAAAATACAGCAACCTTCCCCCACGCCTCAGCCGCTTGCAGGCCGAAGAGCAGCAATGACATTTGACACGCCGCTTTCGAGCTGCGCTTCGCAAGCATGTGGTGAAGTCCTCTCTAAAGATGATGTGAATTACAGGTATGCAGATGGAAGTGCTACAAGGGGTTCTAGTTTCAGTCTCAAGTACCTTCACGGCAGCAACCGCATGATTCAAAACTGTCTGGGCTCCTCGCTGCTGCCATCTGAACACAGGATATCGTCTTGCTTTGCACTAAGACATATTCCTCAGGTTCCAAAGTGCTACATTTTTATAATTCAGGGAAAGAAAAAAAAAAAAAAAANTATATGTAAATATATATACATACATACAAAGTCCAGATTTGGACTACTTGGAGCCCATCTTAAATAATATTTTTAAATTGTTTCTAACTGCGCCCTTATACACATCTAAGACATGCTTAGAATTGCCCTGCTATATGAACATATTATTCGTGAAAAATTAAACAGCAGCAACAAACATAACCAACCACAAAAAAATACAAAACAAGAAAGAAAATTGATATTTTAAGATCTACTTCTGCAAAAGCTATTCTGGCCGCACCAGGGTCCTACCGAGCATGTTGGCTCCAATGAACTGGCAGCACACTCACAGGTTCTAGCTGGCCCCTATGCGGCTGTTGTTTCCTAGCAAACACCTGAGTAATTACCCCTGGTTTGTCTCATGGAAAAAAAAAAAAAAAGAGGAA
>VZTL01029725.1:35950-62589 GCA_013400535.1 Scopus umbretta
CCCCCCCCCCCCCCCATCACATCAAGTTCACTCACTTGGGGACTGCATCGGAGGCGAGAGAGACACTGTTGTTCTTACATGAGGCTGTTTCTCTCCAGCTCTGAACAGGGGCTGTGCTACCTGTCCTCTCCCACCTGCCGACACCTACCAGAAGATGACACTACTTTAAGTTTATGAGACTTTCGCCTCTACCCAACTCACGAGGCTACTGTGGGCCCTGCTTGGCTGAGCAAGAAGCACCCTCAGAGGCATTACAGGTCTTTAGTGTCTGGCAAAACCCCTCGCTGAGGAAGTGTCGTGGTGGTTTTAAGCAATTTGTGGAATAAGGGAAGGGCCTGGAGTTTGTTGTTTACTCCTGTATCTCAAATTTAATTAATTTTGAAGCATGGCAGAATTTAGGGCACAGACAAATAATTGAAACATTAATCATAAATGAATTCATAACATAAACATACATAGTCCTTGGCCTCTGATTTCATGTAAACAACTGAAAGTCTCTTATTTCCTGTAGTAAGTTACGATTTATGTCTTCAACCCCTTTCCTCAATCTCATGTCTATTATCTGCCTGGAAGAGAAGCACCTACATGCCCAAGCTATGAGCGTAATACCTTCTCCAAGCATCATGGACAGTCATACCACCTACAAACTGCGGATACTGTAGTACATGAAAGCTTTTCTTCAGTTTCTGCTCTTTGGCAATACTTAAAGGAAAACACACTACTCAAGAACTAGGCTTTCCAAAACTCTGTCAGAAAATTTTTTGTATTTGGCTTTGCTATCTCGCTCACTGCCACTGAAAACAACGAAATTAGACATGTCTTTCCTACCTTACACTGAGAATGATATCCCATTAACTGCTTGCACCCCACAAAATTTTAAAATAAAAACAAAAGTCATCCTTACACAAGTCACTTACTCCCTAAAGACTCCTGACTACTCAACTGATAGCTTTATAATATTCCTTTTTCTATTATTATTAAAGAGATTGAGTGAAGAATGATAGGGAAAAGCCCACATCTTTACAATAAAAAGCAGCTGAAAAAGAGACTGTCTAGAATTTAAAAATAAAAGTTCCCTGAAAAACCTAGATGCTAAGAACAAAAATAACGACTGTAAGGAAATGATGAGGGAGGAAGAGAGTGTCACAAGCATCAAACAAGCCAATAAAAACTTCATGTGAATAACCAGAGTGTAAAAGTTTGAAGAGTCTCCGTGCTGTGGAGACCTCCAGATAATGCTACTACAACACGCAAGTAGAGTGCTAGCACGGTTCTGATGCCTCAAACACACGAATCAGTTAGGACACTAGAAGAAGCACGTGTCAATATAAGCAACACAAGCTATGAAATAATTGCATTCTCTGCTGTCTCCTAAGAGCTTACACTGCAGCCCTTCCCTCACTGCAGCCCACAGTATTGTCTTTTCATTACCTGACCACATATTTTAACTTAACACATAGGAGCTTAACACCTTTCAGCTTGCCACTCTTCTGTCAAATTTAGTACACGCTGCCTGATGAGTTCTGAAGTCAGTGGAAAAGAAAGGGGAAAGAAGAAACGGCACTGACATACTGTGCCACACCGGCTTGTTTCCTGAAGCGGACCAGACTTAGAGGAGTTTTACGTGCAGAGAAGCACAAAGCCTTCCCTAAGGAGAGGCAATCCCAGCCGGTTTAAATGTGTTAGAGACATTGGGGAGCAGGGGGGCCTTCCTTAAAATACCGACTGATATGCCCACTACATTCAAAATTCACAAAGAAAGTGATCAGATTTTCATTTTGTTTATAATGTGCCAATAAATGTCTTTTAGACTTGAAGATACAACCAAATTTATTAATTCTCAGTGTGAGGAAAACTAACTTTCCCCACCAAAAGCATAAAAAGCAGTCGCAATACACTGTTGACTACCATTAGTTTGAACAGTGGAATTCCACGTATTTTGATTGCTTGGGGGCAGAGGTTGGGTGGTAAATAGGGAATACCTATCTGAATGGCTAAACATTTTTGGTCGTCTCTCAGTATTCTGTAGGGCCCACCCATCTCTCAGGTCTGTCAGTCAGGCACAGCCATATGAAGCCGGTCAACTTGAATTACAAGTACAGCACAACTGTTAACAGACATACCTCATCCATTGTCTTAACATTTCCCACCTCTGTTGCAACCATGTGAATCCAGGTTTTGATTAAAAGGAAGAAAAAAAAAAGTCAGCAAGCATGTTGCTAATCTTGCCTTGAAAGAAAAATTCCTTTGATTCCCAAAACCCGTAACCTTGTCAGACTCGCCATACACTGGAAGCACGGTGTGAACTCCATCTTCGTTTTAGGGGCAAGCACAGTGAAAACCATTAGTGGATATCTACTCAACACCAAGAACTCTACACCCATCGAGCTGGGCACAAAAGGCAAGTCATCTTTTCTTTACAGGGCCAGTTAGTGCCACCGCACAACCAAGACAGGTGAAGAAAGGTAGCCCCTAGACTGCACACACCGACATGCTCATTGTAGGCCCTGCTGTCTCCTCTAACAAGCATCACAGAGAGAGACAAGAAAAGCCGTTTAACTTGATCCATTAATGATCTTCTGAAAGGTAGCACCTTCACAAACGGTTAGAGAGTATCATATGACAAAGCGTAGGATGAAGCCGAACTAATGAATTTGCTCTGGAATTGATCATACTCTGCACGGACGCAGTGACCCACAAGGAGAGACAACACACTGCAAGAGCAGGGAGCCCAGGACCCCAACTCTCTAGATTGGCCATGAGCCGCTTAACTCCCACGTCTGGTGTTTTCTGCCTGTCAAATAGGGAACGACACACTTTCCCTTTTTCATCTAAGAAACACATCATATTTATCAGAAGTATTTTTACCTGCATTCAAAACTGGGAGCGGTAAAATACCAGGCTGTGCTGCTTTAGATGTCTTCAGCAAAGCATTTTGGGAATCTTGTCTATGGATCTCAGTGGTGAGCAGTATTTTTTCCCATCCGTTCTATCTGCTTCAGTCCAACGGACAGATGACAAAGTGCAATTTTCCCAATTGTAAGAGCATTCTTAAATCTGAATAGAGTTGGGAGAAAAAAAAAGAAAAAAAAGGATATGAGGTCTTCTGGTCTAACTTCCCAACTGTTTTAGGCTAAGAAGCATCATCAAAATACTACCCAATACTACATCACACAAATATTTATCCCAAATACTTTCCTTAGTCTTGTAATGTCTGCAAAAAGATACTACACTTGAGCTAAAGGCAAAAGAAGGAAAGTCCACAAGCATCTACGCCCATTGATCATCAAGAGTAGGCAGGATCAGTTACTTCACACTTGATGAAAACCTCTAGTGGAGGAGCCAGGTGAGCCTTGCCTCCTCTCCCCCAAAACCCTATCAACCTGACCTGCCATTAAAGGTCCTCTCTACGGCAGGTGGCCACCATTATCATTCTAAGCACGTCAGGAAAACCCCTCACCCTACCAGAATTCAAGATAACATACTAAAGGCAGTCTTGCAGTGCTGTGTAAGTTAATGTCAACATTCTACGTGTTTGTCTACTTCAAGGTCTCTTTTGTATGTGCAAAGACTGCATTAGCCCTTTTGCCACGGCATTAGAGGCACCACAGATAATCACACCTCCAAGCCCTCCCGGAGTCACAGAATCAGGGGATGGATGAGGTTGGAGGGGACCTCCAGAGACTGACTAGTCCAAACCCTCTGCTCCAACCAGGGTCAACTGCAACAGGTTCCCCAGGACCACGTCGAGTTCTGAGTATCTCCATAGATGGAGACTCCACAGCCTCTCTGGGCAACTTGTTCCAATGTTTGACGACTCACAGTGAAAAACTTCTTCCTGTGTTTAAATGGAACTTCTCTATTTCAGTTTGTGCCCCTGAGCCTACTCATCTCGAGGCTAAACTGTCCCAGCTCCCCCTGCCTCTCCTCATATCATGCCCATAGTCTCAAAATGGGGTTTCCCAACCTAAGTTTTCTGTACCAGCTACAGTTTTACTGTATTTTGATGACTGAACTACATGACTAACTGTGGATATATTTCTCCAGTATTCTTTGCGTCATCTGAAAAATAAAGCAGCAAAAATTAAATCACCAACAAAGCTGCTGATTAAGTATAACTGGGCCACAAACACATTGGAGACCCACTAGATGTAGGTCTTTCTCATCCCATTAAAAGTTCCACTTTAAGGAACAGGACATTTTTAATCTTTTCTGTGTCTCAGCTACATATAATCCAAGTTTTTATATTAAAATATCGTGTTGCAGTGATTTAATGCTTTAAAAGAAATTAGCTTAATATAGCAATATAGGCCAGACGCACAACCCTATTAATAAAACAAAACAAAACAGAAAACCCCACACATCAGCTTTGTCTCACAAAGCCTTCTATCACAAAACTATAGTGACCGGCATTATTTTTTTTTTTCCATATATATTTTTTTAAAATTTTTTTTTTTTTTAGCTTTTAAGCCTGCACTGACAGAAGAACAAGTTAACCTTTATTTTGTCATGGGCTGAATCCACTGTGACATCCTTTTTGCCCTTTTAAATACAGAAACTTTTTGGAAGTCTTCCAGTACTTTGAAATAAACACATTTACAAGATATGCAACAATTACCATGAGTGGTTCTAGAGGCTCCTGAGACAGTTCTCAAATCCCTACGATGTGATGTCCAGATCTGTTTATATAATTTTTTTATTTAATAGTTAATTTCAGAAATCACTCCTTTACCATCTTTAGCAAAGTGGGTGTGAACTTTCTACTCCAAACAAAAAACGATATGGGAAAGGAGAAAACACTATAATAAAGTGTGTAAAAAGCAAAATTACATTAAAAAGGCAAAAAATACATTGAAACAGTAGAAGTTTATTCTTAATGATGTCTAAGAGAAAGAGCTGGCTTTTTATGAGACACACTGAAAATGACCATTTCACCTCTGCCTTGCAGCCAGAGGACTCGCTGCATTAGACACAAAGATCACGAGATTGTGATGTTTATGCACCTAAAAGTTGATATCTGTCCACTTCTCAATTGCAAGTTAGATTACATGTTTCTACTTATTCCTCAAAATTACAAGCTTTAATACTTTTTTACTTCAGCCTTCACAGAACAACTTAAGACTCTCAACAGCAATGAATTTCTCAGTGTTTCCAATCCAAGCTTTCGAAGAGATAGGGTAGAAATAGGATGAGAGGCTGTTTTTTAAAAACGTAAATTCAAACTGGCAAAGTCTGAGGTCTTTTACTATTGAATACTGAGGGAACTAGTTGAAATAGCCCCCGAATCATCTGCAATTATCTTCGAAAGCTCATGGAAGTCAGAAAGGCACCCAAAGACATGAAGTGCTAGCACAAAACTTACTCCAAAAGAGAAGAAAATGGAAAAATGAGAATTACAGACAAGTAATCCTTACTTCCATACCAATGGGCTACCAAAACAAGTGATTAAACGATCTACTTGTACAAACCTAGAGGACCATGGCCAGTCAAGATTTGCTGGGAAGGAGGGGAAGTCACATCAAGCTGATCTTAATTTTCCCCTCTGACAAGAAATTCATCTTGACTTCAGTGAGGTCTTTTCACACAGCGTTTTAGAAAATAAAAAGAGGAAATGTTATCTAGGTTATACCACTAAGATGCTGGAACATCACAGGATGCAAAACTGCACTGTGGGAGTAAGTACCAGTAGTTTGCTATGAAAACTTCAGAACATTGGAAACAGGAATCTGCCCTCAGTCTAGCACGCTTCAGTATTTTCACTGATGGCTTGCAGAGTATACACTTGAAAATCTTAGCAGGTAACAGTGAGCTCTGGGAGGTGCTGCAAGCGCATACTAGAATTTTAATATATCTTCAACTGAAGCGCCACTTTTGATTGAGAGCTTGAACCCTAAGAAAGAAGTTTAGCAATTACATTCTGAATTACTTTCCCTGCAAAGTTCGTAGAACCCTACTAGTTGTTTTTTTTATTTACATTTAAGTCAGGAATGGTTCAGACAAGTTTCATCCTACCTGAAAACAAGAGATCAACAATTCCCAGGATCCCTTCCAGACCAAATTTCTACGAGTGTAGTACAGATCTACACTGGAACAATGGAAACGGAATGAAGAAAAATGGATGAAAAGATGCTTCCACATCAGTGAAGCAGCACAGAGGTCCCAGCACTGCAGAGGCACATCTGCCCAGATGACCCATCCTCACAGGTCTCCTGCTGATCTTCACCAGTTCTGTCCTTCAAAGTCTAATTTTTCTGTGCCGAACCTCAATGCAGAATAAAAGAATTCAGAAGTAATTTTGAGTAAAGTCAAGTTACTTTGAGTAAAGTAACTGTCCTAATCCCTACACAGGCTGTTCTGCAAAGAGGCATTGCACTGCTCAGCCTGGTGTTTTTAAAATCACAACCATTTAAAAAAGTTATCAGGCAAGCAGTCAAATAGTACTTTTCTGTAATAGCTATGTAAACACTGTGGCTCTTCAGTAGCCAATTAGCAGAAACATTAAACCTCCAAACTTTTATCATTTTTACAAGGTGTAAAAAAAATTTATATATATATATATATATATAAAATGTTTTTAAGAAGTAAAACTAAACAGAGCACTACTGTAATCTTCTGGTTATATTTTTGCTAGCTTTTAATGTCAAAACATTTAAATGATGAACTCTTTATTTGAAGATGACTAATTATAATGTGTTCCATTTGGGGAACAAGAGTTCAATATCCTAGTATCAATTAAACAAAATGCACTCTCCTAGCTTAAGATTAAAAACTAAAATGCAGCCAAAAGAAGTTTCTTCCTCGTATCTGTCAGATCACAAAAGCATCCAATACGACAGGATAAGGTTGCCAGAAAACCCTGACGCTTTCAAAGAGATATTATTTCATATACGCGGCTTAGCTCCGAAGCTGAACCAGAAATGACATCCGAGCTTAGGATAGTAAGCCTTTTTGCCAATGAATTTCTTGTAAAGTCAACAATTATAATTTATTCTGATCCTTTGTGTCACCATATTAGTAGTTATTTTTCAGCAATCCCAGAGCAGCAACAAATAATGCCATAGAAGAGGACTGATATAATTACAGGCTGAAAAAGATAGGCCAGCACCCTTACACTCAAAACTACCCTCTGTGGCTCCTTCATACCCCATATGTTGCTAATAAAACTGTTTGAATCATACCTATGAGACAGTTTTACTGATATTGTATCAGGTCCCCAGGTTCTTTGTATGAGATACGATGTCACCAGCACTATAACTATGCAAATTTTGTGATACAGGATCCCACTGGACACAATATTACATACGTAATTCGCGGTATGAAACTGTGCATTAACAATAATTCTAGTGTTATATAAATGAAACCACTATGTTTATTGAAAAGCTCGCCACACTACGATGAAATCAAATTTAAAAAGCAATAAAGAGCGACTGACATGCTCGTAGTGAAGATGGCAACATTGGTGTTTTTCCCCAAACAATGTAAATTTTGCTTTGTGTTCACTTGACAGCGCTTTACAGAAATTTTTAGCACCAACACTAAGCACACGCAACTCCCTCCCTCCACAGGATTAATTAATGACTTAAAATAGGAACC
Source organism: Scopus umbretta (assembly GCA_013400535.1). Classification (NCBI taxonomy): domain Eukaryota; kingdom Metazoa; phylum Chordata; class Aves; order Pelecaniformes; family Scopidae; genus Scopus; species Scopus umbretta. The sequence goes on from VZTL01029725.1 coordinate 43,544, forward strand.
TTCTGAGCCCAGTTTTTAGAAACAACCACGTGACTTTCAGCAAGGATCTAAACTGTATTCACATGCAAGCGCGAGTCTCAGTTTCCACTACTAATAAAAGAACAAATGACAAATGACAAAGACGGGGAACTGCAGCAGTAAACAGCCCACAGCGTGGGGATATCAACACGCATCGCGCCGCAGCACCTCCGAAGTATCGTCCTCCGGTCAGAAAACACCTGCGCTCTCGTTGGGCCTCTGACTGCAAACATCTGTAGGAGCTCGGGCCAGCGATGCTTCTCCCCAGCTCGCAGGGCGTGCAGCGACGTCTCTTAGCATTTCCTGCGTAAGAATGCGGTCAGTGCTTTACATATACGTACCTGCAAAAAGGCATGCCTTGGAAGGTCTTAAAAACCAGCGTCGCGGGAAGAGGCAGCAGAGGCGCAGTCAGAAACCCTGACGGTACAAGCAGCTTGACGCACCCTCCTCCTTTCTGTGTTCCCAGGGACGACTTCTCCTCTCTAACTTACTGGTTTGCTGCAGGTGGGGAATATGGGGGCTTGTAAAAAGAAGTCTGTTTTTGAAATAAATCTGAAAAAAGGTAACAGGCGAGGCATGATAAAGGGAGTCTGGTAAAGAGCTAGACTGAGGAGATAAAAGTATTATTTCACTATTTCACCAAGGTGCCATGCGAGTTAATAAACCGGATAATTTTGTCAAGTCAATTGTACAGTAAATGTGTAAATTGTCTGACACGTAGAGGGGAGAAAAACCCACAGTATTCCCTTGAAATACTTATAATGCCTTCGACTACAGACAGAAAACATAAATGACGCACACCATAACTAGCTCAGAAGTCTCACGCTGAGAAGCACTGACTTTCAACGACGCAAGGTTTTACTCGACGGAAGAAAATACGGGGTTGTAACAGGCACGCAGTAAGAAAGATGATGAACTGACTGTTTCCTGTGAGTGTAACTTGTGTGCTTCCACTGCGGAGGTAGCTTAAGCAGTCACTTTTCCTGAAGTTTTCATTGACACCACCCCCTGTGCAATACGAAAGCCGTAACAGTTTTATTCTCTATTTAAAAATAAATAAATAGCAGCTTAGGTGACATCTTGCAAGGCAGAAAGTTCACACTCCATCCCATGAACATTCTGCCCTCTGGTATTGCTGCTATGTTTTCTCATCATACAATTCAGAGAATTATGTACTTATTTTCAAAGTCTGAAAAAAATAAACCCCTCCCCCCTAAATATGGCCCAAAGCTGTTATGAAGCAACTTATTTTTAGAAAAAGCACTTATGCAGATACTTAATTTTAATTAATAGTCTCACCGATTCCAACATTTGCACAGCGAGACAACTCCACGCTTCAATTAAAGCATGCACATAAACGCTTTGCTGATTCATGGCCAAAAGCATGACAGGAACATCATTATATAAAATGCTGTAAAATTTAAAGAAAAAAAAAAAATAACAGCAACCTCACCCTCAAACAGATTATTAGAAATCCTGTAAAACTCACAGCTTGAGCACAACTTACAGGTTGCTGAATTCGTGGAATGTCTCTTAGCCCTAGCATTCAGATAATGATTTCAGAGGGGGCAAAAGAACTTTGGGGAAATATCTTAACAAAGTTGAGACTACACGTCCCCCAGCTCTCCATCCTTGGCACCTACTACCTGCCAAGACTGGCTTTTCAGGGGTTGAGGATTCTTTACCAGAAGAGTACCGGCATCAACACCTCTGCTTCGGATTACTTGCTCTCTTTTTCCATTGTTCGCATCACAAATAAGGGGATTTCTTTCAATAAACAATTAATTACATCCAGCTCAGTTGCACCACAGATCATACTGAGCATCTTCAGCAAACGTTCACTTCCCGGGAACAGTCATTCTGAGTTGCAATGCTGCCTTTCATAATACACTTACAACAAATCTAATTTTAAAATAATATGACAGAAGAAACACTAGTTAAGTCTTCTTCATTACTTAAGTAAGCTTTGACTTTTAGACAGAATCCTTAGAGGTAATCAGTAACAAATTTTTGTTGAAACACACTCTGATCCTATTTATAAGCAAGATCGTGGCACCCGACGGCCTGTGGCTCACTACTACGAACTGATAATTTTAGAAGTTTTAAGCATTAAAAAAAGCCTTCATTTCAGGACAGCCAAGCAATAAAGTAATCCCCCACACAACTTTATTAAGGCATCAAGAAAATTACAGCTGATAGCAAGACTGAGCTGAATGTATGAATTTGAACGTAGCAGCCACCAAGAGGTAAATCGTTTAAAGAAACGGTGAAGATGAGAAGCGGCGTCCCAAATAACCTGCCTCCTTTCTCCTTCACCCCACCGAACGACGAGGTGCCTAGCTGTTCAGTCTGGCTGCTGGGCGACGGGGCGGGCAGACGCCGCAGGAGTTTGCTAGCTGGGGTGCTCACCTCCTCGCGACGCTCCTTTGGGCACGAGTCTCGGCATGAGCCTCCAACCAGCCCCAGAACAAGAAGCTACAGCCTTGAGCTAAAGGCTCTTCCACCTGCAAAACCCGCAACAGTGAGATTCATCAAATGAGGCTTAGCATCGCAAAGCTGTGCTATAACGTGAGCAGCGAAAAGAGACCAAGCCTTCATCACCTGGAGCAGCATAGCCCCGATGACAGACAATTCGAGCAAGAAAACAGACACAAAAGCAGAAGACAAACACCTGAGCTGCCTTCTACACGACCAATTTAGACCCAGGACAGCCGATTAGCTGCACGTCGGCGTTAGCCTTGCCAGGCTGCCCTGCATTCACCAGGCACCGTACGCAAGCTAAAATAAAGCCAGGCCAAACCTGACTTGGCTCTGCACAGCACCAGCTTGTGCAGTTCTCCAACCGTTTCACACCTAATTTACAGGGTACATTATCCATCCACGTATCGCTGCGATCTAACCTGAGAAGTGACTAGAATCAAAATCAGTTAATTGATTAAGGCTTAAGTGAAACATGGAAAGCAAGCACAACACACCGGAAGACTCTGAAAATGCATTATTTTTATTCCGACTCCATTAAGCAGTCTAGTACTTTTGAAGGATTAATGAAAAAGCTATCAAGAAATAACACAGAAGAGGAATGCCGATTCTCGGCGAACATGCCAACACACGATGAAGTGCAGAGACCTTTTTGGCAGTAAAGATTCAAGCCAGGACGTTCAAAGAACTACAGGGACACGTGAACTTGCCCACTTGATCCAGAAGCTGAGTTGATCTGATTTTTATAAGTCAGCATTTCGGTAATTCCTCCCTGAATCACAGACTCAACTCCTCAATTAAGAATGCAACATGGTCTTTATTTCTCACACAACTGACAACACATTTTTTCACACCAAGGTTTGGTAAAGACTAGAGAAGGCTACCTAAACATCCAGAACAGAAAACATTTACTTTAAAAATAATAACAATTCACTTAAAAGAGAACCAGTCAAGGAGCGTATGTACATACGTAAGGATTATTTCCACAAACTTTACTTGTTAAGCAGAACAAAATGTTTCATTTACAACTGTTATTTTTTCATCCGGAACCAGAAGACAAGTCCAGGAAGAATAGGAGTGAATAAGTTTCTAAACAAACAACTTTTTAACAGGACTGGACAAAACATGCCTTAAAGTTGCATCTACAAGCCAAAGCTGACCTCGGGCATCGTGTCCAGTATGTATGACATAACCTAGGTGGATACTGACCTTAATACTACTACAGGGGCAAATTTTGCACAAGGAAGGCATGCTCTTGAACAAACGTTTTCCAATGTATTAGGCACACAGAAGCTTTTTTCTGCATCAAGAACTGCATGTCACATTCCTTAAACTGTTTTTCTTGACCAAATATGCTGTGGACAACCTATGGAGGATGCCCCTCCGCATTCCTCTTTGAGGTTCTCATTTACAGTTTCCACTAACAATGAAAATATGTGGATTTTTCCCCCCTCAAGAATCACAGTCACATTTAGGATCAGCTTTCCTAAGCTCATGTGCCAAAAAAATACCGTAAGTGATTAGAGACTTTCAACACTAACAGAAGCTCTGATAGAGATTTTTATTGACTTTAAATCAAACGCAGATCCAGAGCCCACAGTAATGCACAAAGCAGGGAGAGCAGAGGATGACAAGCAGCAGGAATGGCTGTATAAGATGCATTAGAATCTGATAACAAACGCTCGTGACTGGTCTAATTTAAAACACAGATGGAACAAAAACAGTAATTCCGTATTTACCAGGCCCTCCTAGAGCTACTATGCATACAAGACTAGTAAAATGAAGTGAGATCTATTTACCTGTACACCCCAAAATCAGTCTTTTGTGGGGTACTTCACCTGTGACCCTGACAGACCTGCAGCCCCTTCTCACAAGGGCAGGTCACGTTAGCATCATAGCCCCGGCGAGAATCACCACCCCACCAGACATCAACCTCGCATATGAACGTGCACTCGCCTCATACCACAGTCCGTATGTTCTTCTCCACATACACTCTCAGACCTTTTCACTCATTCAGGAGCTGCAATAGGCAACGGGAGAAGAGCTGGTCCACAAAAAACACACAATGGTTTCAACCTCTTCCCGATGGTTCACATTTTCTGAAGCAGCTCAGCTGAATCCTTGACCATACCTCAAAATCGTCATGCTTCTCTAGATCTTTCAGTTCTGAAGAGCGACTCCTGCCCAACTGACCAAACATATCCCTTCAATGGATTTAAAAATCATTTTAAATGCTTAAAGACTTGCCTCAGTCTCTTATTTGGATGCTATAGAATGTTCTTGAGGCTTTATTTGGGAAAGTCTTGTTAGCAGAGACAACTGGCTCTAACTGCATTCAACCTTTAAAATAACTGAACGGGCCACAGTGCCAGCCCCACATCCCAAGACCCAAACTGTAAACCATCTCCCTGAGCATAATGAGATTAACCAAATGTTTAAGACTGGACACATTTAATTCTTTGTACGCCATAGATTACAGAACAATTAAGAGGCTGGAAACAGAAAATTGGCTTAAGCTGAAGTTACACAATTGGGTGGGCAGAATGCTTTTGTCCACAAGAAAGCATTTAAATATCTATCGTAACATATTTTAAGTAGATTTATATTGGATTAAAAATAGAATTTTAAATAGACTCTTATTGCCATAAAAAAGCATGTTTTATATATGGGTAACTAGATCCCTGGATGTACAAAAAAAAAAAAAACAACAACCCACCCCACCCCCAGATTCCCCATGCAGAATGTTCATGCTCTTGATCGTCTCTCTGTCTGGCTCAAACTCTTCAAGTTGTAGAGCTTTAGACCACCACAATAAATTAAGTAAAATTCAGAATATAATGTTATAATATAACCTTTACAGTTAAATACAATACTGGCAAATGCTTGCCAGGTTACACATGCTAAGGAGCTCAAGTGATAATCAGAATGATGAATGCGTAATCATTGAATGCGATGAATGCCCATTCACTTTGATTTATATGAACCATGATACGAAAGTCTCCCGTATCCATTTTAAGTCAGTGGGAAGGATCCCGTTTTTCCTGACCTGAATCAGTGTTTGGTCTAAACTTAGGCATTTCATATTTGTTTGCATTAAACAGAATCAGTCTTCGCACATAGTTAAAGATGCCTGGGGTCACGCAGTCCTTTGCAATCTCAGCAACTGACCCTATCATTCCCTGTGATAGTCTTGCTGAAAAAAATAAGATCAACCAAATCTCCTCCTGCCCTTCCAGCTGTGGGAGAAACAGATCAGCCTGTTTTTTACTTCAGAAAAGGCCCTGCAAAGGTCAACCTTTCATATGAAATACAGATCATTAACAGTGAATACAGAACTGCTTAGATTCTTGCTTTTTGTTTGTATAACTGGAATTCCACTGTACCTATTTCAGCATGCTATATACTTTTTTATATGTATTTTTATATAGATGCACACATACCCCCCCCCAATAACTTGTTTCTGAAGCTAATTTATGGTTTAGCGGAAACTAATGGAAGGCTTGCTTACTGAATCAGAAAGAAGCCACCCAATGCTCAGTTGCTGTTCTTATTCTCACAGTATCGTGCTTATGAGACAAACTGCAATTTATCAAACAAGCTTTGCTGTAGCCTGCCCTGAATGCAAAAAAAAAAACAAACAAAAAAACCAAAAAAACCCAACCCAAAAAAAAAAACCAACCAACAAAAAAAAAAAACCACTAAGCCACACAGTATGGATGGGAAAACGTAGGTGTGGAGTGCCAGCTGCCTAACTGGTGTTATTTATTTTTACCACAAGCCACAGTTATGCTAGCTGTCCCACCGACAGAGACAGTCTTCTCAAGACTGTTCATTCTCTTCTAGAATATAAAATCTAGACCAAAAACTCCTATTGCAGCATCTAAGCCTATGCTTAGTTTCCATGTAATGCTCTAAAAAGTATTTACTCTAGGGTTTGGTCTACACCAACCTAGGCAACAGCCTACCACATGATGCTTACTTCAAACATGCCTTATATACAGAAGAACAACAATTAGCTACATCAGTCCTCATTACAAAATAGCAACACTGACAGATAAAAAAAAAAAACCAACATTATTTGTGGGAAGAGTAAGAGATCTGAGTTGCAATAGCCTTGAATTAGACCAGTCAAGTCACGTTATGCTACCTGATGCTACACCGCCAGGCACGGTAAAAGCAAGCCTGGCTCAGGCTTGTAAATCTCACCATCTACAGAAGTCCCTGCAAATAAAAAAACCAAAAAACCTAAAAACCCAACAGGCTTTAAAAGTTTACACAGCGCTTCCAACGGTTACCAAAGAATAGTATTTTTACTTAAATTCCTGAATGATCTGAAGATTATCAATCTTTTCCCTCAATCAAGACCCATTTCAGTAAAATTCATGGCAAGCAGCTGGATGGTTTGTTTTTCCATTTTTGAGACTGTGTTAAGAATAAAATTGCTTCCCTCGAATAGGACACAATACCTGCCAACTCTCCAAATAAAGGAGAATATAAGGAGTTTCTAGAGAAAGAGATTCGGGGGATAGCAGACGCCAGCATCACAGTATTATTAATCAGTACAGACAAAAAAATTTTGCCCAGCAAATACAGGAAAATGCCAGAGTTTGGAAAGCACGTTAACATGGGCAAAAGTGTCCTCATACTTTGTTAGTACAAAGACATCACGGAATCAAAGCTTGACTTCCCTGGGTGAAGATGGTTAACTGACAAAAGCAGGGGTTATGAAAAACTCTAATCAAGTTTCATAAAAGTGTACGTGGAAAAGTGGTTATTGGGGTATTAAAAGCTTGGGGGAGGGAGGTTGGGATTGAAAGCTCAGAGTAGCAGACTGAAAAGATAAATATTCCGATGCCCTGACCTTACGTGCAATGCAACGCTTGGAAAAGAGAGACACAGCTACAGCCAGGAGGGCAAGAACAAAACCACGTTAGCGGCAGGCAGCCGTAGAGGATGACTGCTACTACTCTAAGTTTTATCTTACAACCTTGTGAGAGTAAGTTGTGAAGGGTGTTTTCTGTCCACGTCTCTTCGACGACTGGGATTTAAGGACCCAGTAACTTTTTGGATCTCGGGGACTACCAGCTAAGACCTGAAACACCATAAAATGTATCTGTTGGACAGGCTTCCATTCCATACTAAGGAGGTACAACGGAAGGACCTCATCAGAAGCAGGGTCCTCCTCCTCAATAACACAGTCCACTACTGTGTGTCAAAACACCACCGTTAACATCTGAGATTCAACCTCTACTCCATCTATTACTCCCCGTAACCTGCTCATCAGAACCACCTGCTTGGAAGAGCACGTTTCACTAGATTTCCCTGTGAATCACGGCCAGAGGGAGATACACGCACTCAAAATGGAGAGTTAAAAATATATAGCAATTACAGATCCCATAACACTTTCATGTACTACTCCTTGGCTGGAAATAAAGCTCAGCAATGTAGAGAATTTATGATTTCTACAGACAACACAAAATAGGTTTGTGTACTACAGACAAACTGAACCGAACCATACCCATTTGCTTTCATGCAAACTCTCACATGGTATGAGTTACATGCAAACCCAACACGTAACAGAAAGACTACATGTAGAGGAAGACATTTGACTTCTCATTCATAAAAGTGTTCAAGTCCAAATTAGACTAAAACCATTTAGCTCCCAAGTCTCTGAAAGGACACAGCTATGTTAAATGAGAAGCCCAAAGCCAAACTACCACCTTGAGAAGTGCTTTAGCCTTACCAGTTTGCACTCACCTTTCCTATTTTTGCAGAGACTAACTTCAGAAATAGTATCCAAGCAATTATAATTTGTCACCTTTTAACACAAATCGTAATTTCTTAGATGACTTTTTTATATTCCATCCCACATTCTTCCAAATAAGAGCTGCCCAAAAATACTTTGCATGAAAAACTAAATGTTCCCAGTGACAACTCTGATCATGTCATTCTTTGCATACGAACATTAAAAAATGCAACAGCAAAAACCACTAGTTATTCTTGTAACTTCAAGACCAAACTCTAAATACAGCAAGTTTTCAAATTGTCTTTCCTAAAATTCAAATAATACGTTCATCGCTTTAACCAAAAGCTAGCAAAGTACAACTTGTATTGTGCTGCAGGCCATAAAGTGGATGTTCTTTATTTAAATCATGGATGGATGAAGATGAAAAGCAGTTTTGGAAAATTTACAACAGTTCTGACACTACTGTGTGTTCCTCATCACAAGTTAACCCGACCTATTTATTAGACTTTCTCCAGACCTTTTACTACCTTCAAAAAGATAATTTTCATCAGTTTTTCGTATCTTTATACCTAACCACAGGAAATTGCATAGAACATGGGCAGAAGCCCCAGCTGAAAAAAAAGGGAGCAGGGGTACGAGAAGTGCCACAGCAGCTGCTTCAGTCCGGCTGGAGAGGCTGTGCTTTAAAAGTAACATTTGGTCATGAATTTTGTCTTTAGCGCGGCACTCGGGTGATATTTTCTTATTATTTGCCTATCCAAAGTAACCATTCTGCTGTATAATAGACGTGCTGAAGTAAGGGGAAAGTATTAGAAGCCCTCCCTGCCCTTCTCCATCTTAGCCTGATGCATCTCCACCAGCACTGCTTCCAGTACTTCACAGCAGAGCGCTGTACTTCCCTTGTGAATCCTATGGAATTCTTCATCTCTCTACCCCAAATGAAGTCTTCTCCAAAATTAAACTGTTCTTAACTGGATCTTGCCAGTGTGCGCTAAAGGGCTTTAAGATCCAGCATCTTGAACAAGTTAAAACCAGCAATTTTCGTCTAATTTCTAGAGAGTATTTGGCAGGTTTGGTTTCTTACTGAACAGGTTGTGCACACCTGCCTGTGGCAGCCTTTGCAAGTTCTGCCAATTTAGACGCTGGTTTTACAGTTGAGGAAAAACAAAAAAAAAATCTCAATTGTGAAGAGATTTCAGTATTTAAAAAAATCTTTCAAATTTGACTTTCTGAAAAATATATTACCAGCTTTAAAGTCAGTCTTTACACACGTAGCATTACAGAACAAAATACCGTATGCTGAAACGCAAATACAGGTCTACGACGTGACCGTAGGTACGTTATTTTATTGTGGCGTAAACACCAGCCTCCAGCAAACGTCCGTGACATCTGACTGTGCAACTACCTAGAGGAGCCATCACGACTGCAAACTCTGCCTACTGCTACGAGCAATGAATTTTCTATATAGCACCAGAAGGGACAAGGAGAGCCTACGACTGATTCTGGAGCTTCCCAGATGATCCCAGGACACTAAGGCAGTGGTGAAAACGTATCATCTCTCACCACATGCAACAAAGTCTTGCAGGAGGGGGAGCAGATGGAGCCCTGACCTTTCCGCAAGCTGCCGTGGCTCAGACGTACAGGTAAGGCAACATCCTACAGACGTAAGTGACTGCTGCTGGTTTCAAAGACCTGACCCTTTAAAGGCTAAAGCCCCTGTTTACTAGCAAAGCCCACTGCTAAGATTTTCTTTCCTCCTTTCTTCAGGTACTGTTTGCTGTGGGGTAAAAGAAGCAGCTTCCAACTTAGGTGATTCTTCAACTCTAGGAAACACCTGGAGATCTTGCAAGATGCTGGACACTAATACCAGGGTATGGAACGCCGACACTGCAAGATGATCTTAAACAAGATGCCCAAGCTTGGACGTGCAATGAAGCGTCCCAGAACTAGAAACACCAAGTAGAAACCCACAGCCATTTAGCGTGAAATCACACAGGAATTGCTTGTGAGTTCACTTGCGAGATGCCATCCTTAAAGGGGAGCATCCAGTCAAATGACAAAGCGAGCGTGGACTTTGCTGGCAGCTCTCAGGACTCCCCGAATACTCCCTCATGCATTAACACCACATACAGTCTAAAACACCACCAATAACACCTTTATAACAGCATCCCACTAATTCTTCCAGTTCATTTTTTGCATATATCCCTATGTACAAAAAACTAGACGTGCGTATGTGAAAACGCAGTAAAATAAACCTGACACGAGCCGCAACACAGGATTTTTTTTGAACTACAAGGAAGAATCACACCCGTATGTCTGTAATTTGTTCTCCCGCTATTTAAAATGGTTTCGGTACACCTTCTCTGTGAAGTCAGCTGAGTAATAGTTAACCCATCACAACATTTTTCAAACACTTAGCAGTATGCTCTGCTGACAGAAGCCTTCATCCTAGAACGACTAAAACTCTTCCTCTCAAAGCAAGATACAAGCAGAGGCTTAGTCACTATTCACACAACAGAATTACAGAAGTTTTCAGAGCAGTTTACCAAAAATTAAGAAAATGTATTATTTCTCAAATCAAAATCATACATTGCATTTGGAAGATGTTTGCTCTCAGTACTGAGTAACACTTGTTATATACCTGAAGGGGTTTCTGAAGCAAGCCAAATCTCCCCAGCAACTCTGGGCTGTAACTACGCTGATCAAATCAGATTCACACGTGTTAAAAAACCAGAAAGCAAGAAATAAGGGTAGAGTCTCGATGTATCAACAGCTGCTTCTGATTTCATAGACCACATTAAAAGAATAAACACTGAAAATCCTGACCATACATTACGGCAAGTCTTATACCCAAACAATTTGATAATGTAACATTGCGTATGAAGCCAGTTTTTTCACAAATTATGATCTAAACAGAATACTAGTCAATTCACCAAAAGATATCAAAGATATCCCTTTATTACAAATGATCCAAGCATCCCCCTTGAGGCTATGGCTATCAGAAAGCATTTAGTTAGCTCCCAAGCCAATATTTTTCGTATCTGTTTTATTATGAAACTGTAACACATTTTCAATAACTTTTAGCTTTGCTATACAGAGCAACAAATAATTTCCCAGAACCCTTTGGAAAATCTGACATGCGAAACGATTCTCTAGTCAACTTGTGTATTATTAAGCTGGAAAAAAAAAAAAGGTATATCATATCATTTGATCTTTGGAGGGAATGGAAAAGTATTGGGAGCTTCAGGACAGATGGACGAACTTCAGGTCATATAAAACACTACCAAGGCTGTATTTGAAGAAAAATGGGAAAGTTCGTGAAAGCGCCCCGGGTGAAAATACTTTGTGTTGCTAAGAAACATCATCCCTGTTGATGGATGAATTAAATTGTCTCAGTTAGTAGAGCCAACTCCAGGCATCCCTCCTTTATTAGTAGAATGCTTTCGTGTACTGGTAATTTATTTCAACGGCTACATACAAATAAAAAGCCCTACCTTTAAATGAAACTGAGAATTTCAAACTTGCATAATTAATGCTAGAAAACAGAATAGAGTTCACGCCTTGAACTGAATTTAATAATTATGTTTTCCAAGCTTACATTTTTAAACGTAATATTAATACATCCGAACGATTAAGAACTTAACTGCAATGAAATATACTGTTCAACTTCCAAAATTATTCTATCTACAATCCAGTGAAGAATACAACTCTTCGAATAGTTCTAAATGCTGAACAACATAAATATTCAGGTAATCAAATTTCAAACATCACTGAAAGAAAAGCATATTCATTTGTCATGTACTGTTATGACGCCAACATAAAAACCAAGCATGAAGAAAACAATGCAAGCCACCTGCTATTCTCATTTGGAGGTTGTCTTTGTGTTTCATCTAGTTGCTCTTTTAATATATTACGTCCAGGCTGTTTCTCCTGCAGAACATATTCATGAACTTACAGCAGTATATCTTTCCATTTCTGAAGTATGTGTTTTCTGTTGAACTCCCACAGAGCGTACCTGTTTTGCCTGCCGGGCACTGTATTAAGTGAAGTCCTTTCAAAAAGGTTACAGATGGAGCAGAGGAAGGCCACCGGCTTGCCTCTTCCCACAGGCTGCACAACAGGCCAGAGGAGCTCTCCTGAAAGGGGAAAGAAAAGCAAGGACATCTCACCCGGCACAGCCTTCGAGAGCAGGACGCAACGGCAGAGACGAAGCACAGCAAGCAGGGAGCCCCGACCCAGGCAGGAGAGTCCCGAGATCAGAAAGTAGACGTACGACTGCGGCTCAGAGATGATGGAAAAGGGCAGAGTTTTCTTAGTAACCCGGAGAGGAACACGCAGAATTTCACGTCACCCAGAAACCAACGCGGCTGCGGCACCAGGAGTAAACCAAGGGCAAGAGACATTTTTGCAAGAACACGGTTGGCAAAGGGGAGGATCGTTACAGAAAATAAATTGTAATTTGTCTGACGGCAAGGCCTCAGGGGTTTTCTTCCTATTACTCTAGACTGCGTTCTAATGACGATTCCAAGTTAGACGTCCCAAGTTTTAGTACTTGAGAGTTCCAGTTTAAGGAAAAAGGTGAAAAACCCTCTATAAACTGTTCTTTGCATCCCACCACAGCTTCCAAGTCAGAAATTACCACGCACAGTTATGCGGTGAGGCCACGTACTCAGCTAGTCAATACACAGAGGCAACCAGATAGGCTCTTCTTCCCAAATAACGCCACCACAGAGAAGAGTTACCACTGGAGAGTGTGAGAAGAAGTATTTAATAACGATACCAATTTGGCTGCACTATAGGAGATGTGCTTCCTGTGGGCCTAATAAGGAAGAGCTTTACAATCTAAGCAGAAGCATTTCAAAACCTCAAAGGACGTGTCTTATCTGCACCACTTCTGCTTCTGGAATCCCAGAAATCCTGAAGACAGAAGGCAGATCAGCCTACGGCTTTCCTAGGCACAGATGTTGCCATCACATCTGCCCCGCATCACCTGTAAGCCACGGTCCTTGCTCCTTTCTGACTCGCTGAGTTGCTTTGTTTTTGGAAACGTTCAACGCAGAGGGTAAGATAAAGTGTTTCGGATCACATCAGGTATACTAAAACATTAACATAAAAGAAAAATGCTTGCAGATTATGTTCCAAGCAACTAGCAGGAAAGAAAAGGTTTTGAAGTAGAGATACCCTTTTTTCCCCCTCCTCCCTCGTCTACATGATTCACAAAATAACACTGACTTCAAATAATGAGATCTGTTTGATTTTTTTTTTTTACACGTTGATCTAGCAGCCATGAAGAATGACCACTTGTGTATGGATGCATCTCAAGTTACTCAGACGCAGAAGCGAGCACATGTACATCTACTTATTTAATTACAGGTGACTTTTACACACCGCTGTGAGGAACTGAACCACCACCAACTCAGGTGTGCAGGTCTATGTAAACGTTCTCCAAGTTTGGGTTTTTGTTTGGTTTTTTTTCTTTTTCCTCATTAAAGATTCTCCCCATAAACACCCACAGCTACAAGACATCTGACTTAATTTGTCCAGTTCCAGGCTCCCCAGTAGCAGACAGACAGGGACATACCCAAGCAAGACCAGCCAACGGCCCCAAAGATGACAAAGGGGTCAGAGCACAACCCAGACATTCTGCGACTCCGTCTCCAAAGGTCGGGTCTGCATTGAGGCACAGGTTTGCAGGACTCCAACTATAAAAAGTTTCTTCCTCTTAGCCCTCACGTTGTAAGGCAGACAGCATTTTCAGTGCAGGCTTACTTCATGTTTTCATTTATTACTTGGAGGATGAACAATGTACTGACAAAATGCTGTAGTTAGCTGGGAAGGGCTGCAAGCATTCTGGGAATCACAGTTAGTATTGAAAAAAGTAGGACTAAGTGATTAACAGCAGAACTGAAACTGGGGTTTTAATACTCAATTGAATGCAAAAAGCGAAAAATTAATTTGAATTTGTATTAACAGGAGCATCATATGCAGAAGATGGTAAGATTTATTCTATTTATCACTGATACTGACTGACTAAGGTTGTATATTATGGTCAGGGCTGGATACACAGATGTAGGAAACGCAGTAAAGCTCAGAAGAAAACCTAAGCAATCGGGGAAAGTTGAGGAAAACAGGCTTGCTGAGTACAGAAAAAAAAGATGAGTAAAGAAAGAGGGCACAGGCTTCAAAACAGATTAACAGCAGTTACCAAAATGATGCTCACGTCCCACTACTGCAATAGCCACTGGAAAAAAAAAAAACAAGAAAACAAAAACAAAACCAAGAAACTTAACAGGTTAGGAAAAAAATTAGAATACTATTAGAGGAAGTACGCTACCTCTAGGGACAGTTACACAATGGATTAGGTATGGAGTGGTTACACAAAATCTTCACTGATTGTTTTTAAGACCTGGGAAGAGGAGCAAGTCAGAAACCATCTACGCATACCTATCTGGCTTTACAATGAACACTATACGCTCACACATACGGTACAGGGCCTTAGCGTAAAGTGCTTGACCTCCGGAGATGTGCGTTTTCTTTTCTAAACCTAAAGGCTGTACGAGTTTAGGCTCCTGCCAGGCAAATCAGCAGGTAACTTGACTGCTCCTTAGAGCTCCAAGCAGGCTTTTGATATCTCTTTTTTCTAAATAGCCAAGGCAGTCTGTGTGATTGACAATTTTCTATCACATCAAGCATGCTACCTTAAATATGAAGTACTCTGAACGATCCACTGGGGAAATAAAGTCAAAGCACAAAGGCAACAGCAACCAATCCCGGGAACCCAGTCCTGAGCAGGAAATCAAAACTGGCAAGGTGGGCAAGGATGCACATCCCATCAGTACCTAGAAATACAGGTAGTTATTTTTGTTTCTAGCACCTACAATAAATAAGCCTTAATAAAAAGAAATATTTAATAAAGTACGTTAAATAAGGAGGGAAGGTTTGACGTTTCTAAGCTTATTTTCACAGCAGTATGAAAGGAAATGAGGTAGAGTCAGAGCTAATTCTCCTTATATAATTTCACATGGAATGATTAGTTCTGCCCCAACAGTAACAGCTTTCCAGAGGGTCCTACTTGTCGCCAAGATTGCGTACAGATGCTGTAAGTGTAGCTTCCCTATTCTCCACTGACAACCAACTTAAAAGGCCAATATAATATTCATTTTACTATAGAATGAAATTCACAGCATGAATAGTAAAATAATGTCACAGCTACCATGAAACTGCAGTTGCATGTTGGGGGTTGTGACTTTTAAAAGTTTAATCGTGAAACAGATTCATGAAGAGGAACATGCAAAGCAGCTCTCTGCTGCAGCAATGTCCTGCGGTCGTTAGGGATGTCTCAGAGCGGCGTAAGTTGTGGTCTGACAACGAGAGGGCAAAGCCGTGGAGGAGCATTCACGTCACATGCCCCTGCTGGCTTATTTTTTTTTGTTTTGTTTTGTTTTGAGAAGGCAGGTTTTTCAATCCTTACTGTGCTGGATGCCCCCTTCTCTTAAGCCTGATTGGGAAAGACATTCCACATGCCCGGCGCTGCTGAAGGCGGTAGAATTCCCTAAGTCACCTGGGTCACTTCTGGGTGAAATATCAATTACCAGCAATCCCTACCAAAAACAAAAAACCAAAAACAAACCAAAAAACACCCCATAAGAGACATAGAGACATCACTCAGCCCAACAGTGAACACATCGCATGGATAATCCTAAAACCCTTTGCAAAAACTTGTAGGAGGTATTAGTACTTGCATAAAGCACCGCAGTGTTTCGTATTTAATCCTTGAATAGACACCAGTAGAAAAGCTATATGCAACTGCAAAATTGCTACCTCAAGTTCCAGCTCAGGTACTACTATTCCTTTAAAATATATACTGTTTTTAAAGGCTATACAGATATAAAAACATACATTTTCCAGGGAGACATACCCTACCTTAGTGGATTTAACTACCAACGAAGAACCTAAATGACTCCCCAGAACGGCCAAATAATAAGAACTCTAAATGTGTATATTCTGCACTTGTTAGCACAACCATCTGTTTCACAAAAGACCTACAGATTAAATACAAAGCACGCTATCAGTTTTAGGCACAAGAACGACTAAATTTTAATGCCTTGCCAGAAATAATAACTAATTAGGCCGCCGCCACCCTCTAATCATTTCCATAAATCCTACCTTTACAGTTAAATGACAACCAAAAAGAAAACCAACTTCATGAGAACAAAAGCATGTATTTCTTGTTAAAGTTTTCTCAAAGCAAGATCAGGACAAGAAATTATTTTCTAAAGCCAGCAAGAAGATGCTACCGCTTATTTGGAGAACCTGACTTTATCTCAAACCACACACAAAGTTATAACCGGAAGGTTACTACATTAAACGGCAACGCAGCAGGCGGACGAGGTGAATGGCAAAACGTTCAGCGGGGAAATCACAAAACACTGAATTTCACAGAATACTGCTGGATTACGTATTCCGCAACGTCGTCCTACAGCATATTCCCGGTGTAAACCTTGAGAACAACCAGAGTATAAAAGATGCAGTATGTCCAACTACTTGTTGAATTTTTGTTTTCTGGAATATTTGTATGTAAAATAAGTATCAAAGCAGAAAGATACATAGGAAATAGGACGCTGAGCATTAGATGAGGATCTGTACTTCACTTAAAAGATTTTAATTTTTAAATGATGGAAATGATGGTGCTTTTGAGAAAGCACTTGTTTAATCATGTACACGAGACAAGATATTTATAAAAAACCCCCTTATTTTCACAATGCAACATGGACTTTAGTGCTATTTTATCTACAAAGCTGTCACTGGGTACATAAACCACTATAAAAACAGAACCAAGAGCTACACTGTCAAATAATCCAAACTAATGCCATCAATGTGCCACTCTAAGGCGCTTTTTTTTATTTTTCCTCCAAACCAATCTGGCTGGAAAGAACGGGAAGATCTTTTTCTAAGAGCTAGTCCTAGAGATGGAGCCATCTTCACTGTTCTTTGCCCCAAATATTCTGCCACTACAGTCACAGAGCATCATTGTTTTATCTAATCGCTCCGGTCTGGCTTTTCAGCATTCACACACACGTTTACTCTTGCACATATGCACAAAGCGTTGCGATATTCTAGAAGTTCTTCCATATAATGGCTTTGTAACAGTTCTGTTGCTATTACTTAGGTTTTATTAGGCCTTCGGAGGAGGAACCAAAAATCTCAGTTCTCTGAAGGAGAAGCTTCTCTCTGTCTTTTCAGATTGAGAAAAATACCCAAGGGCAAGAGGGAGGTCCTCGTCCTTCGTTCCCACACACTTGACCACTGAATTCTGCCAGAGTGAGTAATGCCCATCATGGAACATCACTTCAGTAAATCTTCCACCCCAGAGAAGGACTAAAAAAGCCTGCACCATATTACATCTGAATCCAGCTACTTCGGTGTGAACTTAAGGGGTGTGTCTGGGTTTTTTTTCTCCTCAACAACAGATTCTAACAATGGCTGAGAGAGCAATCTTGCGCTCTGGATGGCGTTTTATTCATCAAGACCACGATCACCACGAGTTTTCTGCTGCCAGAGGCACGGCCAAAGGAGCCTTTTTAAGGACCACTGTTGTACCTCTAAGGGGAAAACATTCCCACGGTATTCGTGGCACTACCACCCTTGTACCACCGAGCGTCCTGAAGACAGACAACCTGTTGCACAAGCGGGGCATCTGGCTGCCCAAAACCAATTTTGGAACAAAGCTGGAAAAAAACAGCGGCACGTGAAGCCAGACTAGTCGCACTGTTGTATAGACACAATACGTAACGATGTTTCCAGATGCAAAGCTGATTAAATTCCTTTTTTTTTTTTTTTTTTGCCAACCTAATTTTTTTCAAGCATTTTTTTATAACCATTCAGCGAAACTACCACAATTCAGCAAAATTAAGGTATGAAGACAATATTAAATCCAGTCGCATCTGAAGCGCCAATGAGAAAACTCCCGCTAATCACGTATGTATTGAATTTCGCACATACGTTTGATTATATGTGAACCTACACAGATGCAAATATCTAAATCAAAGTTGCTTATACAGCACTAACTTACTTTGGGATTTATGTGTCTCAACTGTTTGTGTTCTTTCTGTCTTAACCCTAACAAATAATTATTGGGGGGGGGGAGGGGGGGAGCACTTAGAGCCCAGCCTTGCCTGCTTTCCTCCAAGTTCTGCACTTCATCATTAATTCTACATATTTCACTGTTAATTTTAGTCATTCCTCCAGTTCTCATTTGGAGATCAAAGAGCTACTCATACCCAAAATACCCGCAATCTGAAGGATTGGCTTCCCAACTTATTGTCATTTATAACTTGAAAAGATCTTTGATTTCTTGCCTACAGGAAATACTGTGGATCAAAAATAAAACATATATATATGCTCCCATATATACATATATATGGGGTCCAGGATTTCGGATAATAGACTGTTTGGAGACACGGTTTTCAGATTTAGATTTCATACGCTCTGTCTGGTGCTTCACACATTTATTTTTACTTTCACATCTGACGTGCAGCAATATGGCTAGCTAAGGTGTACGTTTAAGACATACTTTGATATATATCTGTTCAGAAGTGAAATTCACACTGGGGTATGTGTCCTTACAGCACTCAGGCACCGCTTCGCCGCCGCTAACTGCACCGCTTACTGATGGCTAGGGGCAGGGGAAGGCAGGCTCTCTGGAGCCCCTCGTTAACAATTCTGCCACCAAAGATTAAGATGATTTTCCTGCTTTACAAACTTGGTGGAGAACGTTTCTCACGTACAAATGGAGGGGGGGGGG